>VDFB02292527.1:39700220-39710220 GCA_007258455.2 Sequoia sempervirens | reverse complement strand
CCTAACACTTACCCTAAATAATAAACCCTAAACCCTAACCCAATCCTAATGCTAACCCTAACACTAATCAAAATTAAAAAACCTAACCCTAATCCTAATCCTAATTCTAACCCTAACCCTAATCCTAACACTAAAAATAAATAAAAAACCTAACCCTAACCCTAACCCTACCCCTAATCCTAATGATAACCCTAACCCTAACCCTAACCCTATTCCTATTACTCCTAACCCTAACCCTCACCCTAAACCTAGCCCTAATTAAACCATAATTGTAACCCTAATCCTAACATTAAACCTAACCCAAACCCTAATCATAATCCTAACCTCACCCTAACCCTTACCCTAACCCTAACCCCAACCTTAACCCTAATCATAACCCTCACCCTAAACCCTAAACCCTATAAACTAAACCCTAAACCCTAAACCTAAACCCTAATCCTAACCCTAACTAACCCTAACCCTCAACCCTAACCCTAACCCTAACCCTAAACAAAATTAATAAACCTAGCTCTAACCCTAATCCTAATTCTAACCCAAACCCTAACCCTAACCTAACCATAATCCTACCCTTACGCTTATCCTAACCCTCACCCTAACCCTAACCCTAACCCTCATGCTAACTATAACCCTTACCCTAACCCGAATTAAAAACTAATGCTAAACCTAACCCTAACCCTAACCCTCAACCTAATTCTAATCCTAACCCTAACCCTTACCCTAAATACTAAACCCTAAACCCTAACACTAACTATAACCCTAACCCTAATTAAACCCTAACCCTAACCCTAATCCTAATCATAACCTAATTCAACCCTAACCCTAACCCTAAAAAAATTTAAAAACCTAACATAGCCCTAACTCTAAACCTAATCCTAACCCTAACCCTAACCCTCACCCTAACCCTAACCCTAATTAAACCCCAACCATAACCATAACCCTTATCCTAACCCTAAACCTAACTCTAACCCTAATCTTAACCCTAAACCTAATTAAACCCTAATCCTAATCCTAACCCTAACCCTCAAAAAATATAGTAAACCTAACCCTAATCATAATTCTAACCATATTCCTAACCCTAACCCTAATTAATCGTAACCCTAATCCTAACCCTAATCTTAATTCTAACCCTGACCCTAACTCTAATCCTAGTTCCCTAATTAAATCGTAACGCTAACCCTAATCCTAACCCTAACCCTAACTCTCACTCTAATCCTAACCCTAACCCTAATTAAGCCCTACCTTAACCCTAATCCTTATCCTAACCTAAAACCATAACTGTAAATCTAACCCTAACCATAGTCCTAATCTTAACCCTAATCCTAATCCTAATTCTAACCATAACCCTAACCCTAACCCTCACCCTAATCCTAACCCTAACCCTCATCCTAATTCTAACCATAACCTTAACCCTAACCCTCACCCTAATCCTAACCCTAACCCTCATCCTAATTCTAACCCTTACCCTAAATACTAAACCCTAAACCCTAACCCTAACCCTTACCCTAAATACTAAACCCTAAACCCTAACCCAATCCCAACCCTAACCCTAACCCTAACCCTAATCCTAATCCTAACCTAATTTAACCCTAACCCTAACCCTACAAAAAATTTCAAAACCTAACATAACCCTAACCCTAACCCTAATCCTAATTCTAACCCTAACCCTAACCCTAACCCTAACCCTAACCCTAACCCTAATCCTAACCCTAACCCTAACCCTCACCCTAACCCTAATTAAACCCTAACTATAACCCTAACCCTAATGCTAACCCTAAACGTAACCCTAATCGTAATTGTAATGCTAACCCTGACCCTAACCCTAATTAAATCCTAATACTAATCCTAAACCTAACCCTAATACTAACCCTAACCCTAACCCTAATCTTAATTCTAACCCTAACCCTAATTAAATTGTAACCCTAATCCTAACCCCGATTCTCACCCTAACCTTAACCCTAACCCTAACCCTAACCCTCACCCTAACCCTAACCCTAACCCTAACCCTAATCCTAATTCAAACTTAACCCTAACCTTAACACTAAACTGAATTAAGACCTAATGCTAATTTAACCCTAATTGTAAGACTAACCCAAAGATTTATCTTGTAACCCTAATTGAACCCTAATCCTAACTATAAATAAACCTTAGCACTTACCCTAACACCACTTGAATCCTAATTAAACCCTAACCCAAACCTAATTGAACCATAATTATAACCCTAATTCTAACATTAACTAAACTCTAATCTCAACCCTAGCTTTAATTGAACCCTAACCCTAATTGAATGCTTACTAAGTCTTACCATAATTATTATTTTTAATATAGCTTTACAATATAAATGATTTTTCCTTTTTGAAATGTTTTTATTTTTATCTTGAAATATTAAATATGTTTTATGTGTAAACATACCAGTAGCCGTAGGGCTAACTTCATGCATTGGTAAGCGAGTTAGGACCTTAAAAAGAAAAATTTAGCTTAAACGTGCCTTGTGGAACCTGTAAAGCGAAAGGTGCTAAAAAATGGTGTTTTTAAACCTCTGTCCCCTACATCTTAACCACTTCACCACTACCGTTCATTAGAAACCAATAAAAGCTTACAAAAATTAAAGGTGTTTTCAATAGTTTTCAATGTGTTTTCAATAATTTTCAATTTGTTTTATTTTTTTGGTCAACTACACATTCAATAGTGAACATATATTGGTGTAATTGGTAAATTTTTATTGGCATAATTAAAACAATGTAATTACTAAAATGTAAACGGTTATTGGGGGTGAGGTGATTTTGGAGTAAACAACAATTGGATCATGGACAACAATTGGGGGTTTTCCCCTAGTAAATTTATAATATTTCAATTTTATTTAGTTTTTTAATTTTTCAATTTTAAATGCATTTATTTTGATTTTTTTTAAAAATACAATTGTTTCTCATCCTTTTATGATTTTATTTCTATTCTATTATTAAAACTATTTTACAATGACATCAAAGATTTTTAAATATTTTTAGTTTTAAGTATCAATTTACAGTAAATCTAGAATATTTCTTTTATATTTAAGATTTTAAAATTTAGAAACTCTAGCTTATATTAATTTAGAAACTTATCTTTTTATATGCAATAGTAAATTTAGAATATTTCTTTTACACTTAACTTTAATATTTAAAAGTTGAATTGTGTAATTTGAGAATGGGCATAGTATAGTTGCAAGATTATATTTAATATATTTTTTTGGATTATCATAATATTCAATATTTCCATTTCAAATATACACTTTTAAATATTTCAATTCTCAAACATTTATATTTGATTATGCATTTTAAATTAAGACTAATTTAATTGAAGATGTGATTCAAAGTCTCACAATATTAGCATATGATTGTTTATCTTTCTATTCTTATTTTGATTTTCCTCATGCTTACAAAATCAATATGTTCTATCTTTCAAAAGTTAATATAATAAAAAATCATAAATTATTTTCTATCATACAAATAGAAACATTTAATGGTATTATTTTTAAAGATTTTTCAACTTTTTAGAAACTTACTTTTATATATTAAATAGTAAATTTAGAATATTTAGTTTTTAAAATCAGGTAACTCTATCTTATATTAATTTAGAAAATTAAGTAAAAACTACATATATTTAGAATATTTCTTTTGCATTTATTTTTCTAAAGTTTAGAATATTTCTTTTGCATTGATTTTTTTTTCATCAAATGTCTTTGTTTTGATTTTTATGTTTCATCAAATCTCTTTAATTTTTTATTTCATGAAATATCTTTGATTTTTTTGCTTTATGAAATCTCTTTGATTTTGATTTTTTATTTCATCAAATTTGTTTGATTTTTTGTTTCATCAATTTTGTTTGAATTATTAGAAAGCAAAAAATATATTTGAAATTTATTGTAAATAAATAAATTTAAAATATTTCTTTGGCTTTTAATTTTCTAAAATTTAGAAGAAAAAAATTTACATTAAATTTTAAAACTTAATTTAAAAACTACTTTTATACGAAATAGTAAATTTAGAATTTTCTTTTCTTGCACTTGATTTTCTAAAATTTAGAAACTTTTTTTAAAGTCTAATTTAAAAACTTCTTTTATATGAAGTAATAAATGTAGAATATTTCTTTTACATTTACTTTTGTAAACTTAAAAAAAATATATATATATTTAATTTTAAAGCTACTTTTAAATGAAATAGTAAATTTAAAATATTTCTTTTGCACTTAACTTTCTACTTTTTTATGTTTTAGTAAATTTAGAAAAAAACATTAAGTCTAATTTAAAAACTTATTTTATATATGAAATAAATTTAGAATATTTTTTGTAGGTTAATTTATTTAAAATTTATAATATATTTTTCTTGCACTTATTTTCTAAAATTTAGAAACTTGATTGCAGTTTCTATCATTTGCACATGCAAATGTCTGAAAAGCATCCAATAAGGGGCGATATCAGTTTGTATCATATTAAAGTACTTATGTCCACAAATTTTCTCTGTAACCCATGGAAGAAAAAGCTTCTTGGATAATGACGGTTCACCCACTTCACAGGCTCGACCTTGGGATTTCTACAAAACTCAAGCAAAAAGAGGAATCATCACGACGGGCCACTGTAGCCTACTTTTCAAACCATACAAACACATCAAATTTCCGAGATACAATATATAGATTGGATTTGACTGGAATTCTCACAGAACCCATTCGATCCATCAGGGTCCTTTTTTCATCAAAAATGTATAGCAATTTTAAAGAGAAAGCCATAGAATTTTCCAAGCAGGCAATGAATGAAGACAATGCAGGAAATTATGCTAAAGCATTTCCTCTATACATGAATGCCTTGGAGTACTTCAAAACTCATCTCAAATATTAAAAGAATATATAATATCTGATCTAATTGTTAGGTTAGCCGTCGGGTAATAAGGATAAGCTCTAGCCACCCATGGCTGCACCAATTGCTGGGCACAGAAATTGTAAGTTTTGAGTCGAGTTCGAATGCAGGCAGGCGTGCTAGATCGGGGGTCGATCTCCCAACTGTGGATTCCGATAGAACACACCACAAAACACTCATGAACAAAATGAAAACCAAGCTTCGTATCCTTCAAATGTTGTTGTCGTCTCATTTTGGACAGAATATTGTGTCCTTCCAGTTCCTTTTAGAAAATTGAAGGAAATCAGAGCCTTTTGCTTTATCAAAAAAAATATTTTCAGGAAACTTTAAGACAATTGTTTGTCCTAAAGATGAGCATCCACCCAGAGATAATGTCTAAAAGGGTACAGTTGAATATATTTTTTTCAACATCAGATTGGAATATTTCCCAAACCATGAAAATGAACTTTTGGAGGACACAGCAACCTTAACACCATCTAGTCAACAATAGAGAAAGAAGTACAATGCAAGATCGTGTCAGTAACAAATTCACAATAGCCAAAATATCCATGACAAAATAAAAATAGGGATCAATGAAATAATCGGTGAAGGAACCAATTCTGTTCTTGCCCTGCTCACCTATCTCGGGTCTTGCCTCCTTGTATGGCTGAAATTATGATGCCTCTATTGGTTGAAATGGTCACAATACCCTGCAAGCCCCAAGGCGTGGTCATGCTGAACATTATCATCTTCTTCTAGGTCGGGCCAGTTTTCGTTGCTCTCAGGCTCATGATTTCCGATTGTGGCTGAGATTCTCTCCAATTTCATCCCAATCTCGCTTTTAGTACACATATTGTGTGTCTCACTGAAAACCATCGCTTGCATCTCAGAATTACAATGGACAATATTATTTCACACCTGCAAATGATCGAAACTCATCGTGACTCTTCCACTCAGAATTATTGTTCTTTATAATTTCAAACATGCTCGCTCTCCAAATCTCATCAGGGAGGGGAGGTGGTGAGGACAGCGTGTTTCAGTTACAGAATGCCAACGGTTTCCTGCCAGTCGTTGCATCTGAACACCAACCGTTTAATCTTCTAGCTTCTGCCACCTCCGTAAATGTCACCTTCTACATTTCAAATCCCTCCAGTGTCGACCCTTCATTTTCTTCAATTTGTAACTGATCAGCTTTCTTTTTTATGTACACGGGTTCTTAAACTCTTATGTGACTGTAGAACGCCTCTCGGCATAATTAATTATAGATTTATTTGAAATTATAATTTAAATATTTTATATTATTTTCAAATTCAATTATATTATTACAATTGAATAATTTATTTGATCACATATTAATATTTCTAATATATAATCTATATTCATTTATACATATTGCATGCAATATATATATATAATTTTTTAATACATATTAAATCTATATTTCTATATAATTATTTTAAATTTATTTTTCAATAAATATATTGTGTATTGTTTATTTATTGTTAATCTAATTGAAAACAAAACACTAAATGAAACCTTAATCTAAAGAAAAGCTAAATGAATTCAAATCAAACAAAGTTTTCTTCAGAGCCGTCCCATTTTCCTCTATCTCCAGGAATTTGAAGTTGCTGCTCTCAGATTTGATGTAAGCTCCTCCAAATGGCTGCTGTAGAACGAGTATACAAATGAAAACTACTATTCTATATGCTGGTGGAGTGAAATTGTTTAACGAATATGAACAGGGGCTGTAGATTATACACAGGGGCTGTGAATGAAATGTATCATGATATGCTACTATGCTATGAAATAAAATGAAAATGAATGTTAAAAAGGCTTATGCTATGGATGCTTAAGAGTTATTTGACTATAGTTTCTCTGCTAAAAACTTCTATATGATTTGGAGCTCCCGACAGTTGTATTTATAGATTTTTGCAGGCTCAATCCTGGCTGGCAAGAATCTACGGCTGTGAGATTGTCTGGTAAGTTTGAATGGTGAGGAGATGGAAGTTGAAGAGATGGAAGAGGGTTGAGAGGGTTGAGAGAAGGAATTGGATTCGCGTCTTTAAACTACGCGAGAGCTAAGCAGAAGCGGAAAATTGTTGTTTTTGGCGG
The DNA here is from genome assembly GCA_007258455.2 of Sequoia sempervirens. Classification (NCBI taxonomy): domain Eukaryota; kingdom Viridiplantae; phylum Streptophyta; class Pinopsida; order Cupressales; family Cupressaceae; genus Sequoia; species Sequoia sempervirens. The sequence continues at coordinate 39,703,244 of VDFB02292527.1, read as the reverse complement.
TTGTTTCGGGAATTCGAGACTCAAATCCCAAATTAAAATAAATAATTTGTTTAATTTCAACGTACATTTGATTTTTATTTTTTGCCGCATGGAAGATTTAATTAAAATCATTTTTAAGAATATATTTAATTATATGATGTGAACTTTAAGAAGAATATGAAGAATATTTAGAAGTTTTAATTAAAATATTTTTGGAAATATTTAATTATGAATAGATTTTTTAATCGAATTAGAGGAATTTTGAAATGATTGTAAGAATGAATATCTAAATTGGATTAGAGGAAATAATTAAATATTTTGGAATATTTAATTGTAAATGATATTTAGAAGAAGAATAATAATTTAATCTTTATTTGAATAAAATATTCAAACGAAGATTATTGATAATTAATATAAATAAATCGTAATGTTTATTTAATTAATTAAGAAATGAATATGAAAAGGTGATTAAATATTTAATCGAAATGAAAGAATGAAGAAATACAAATAAATTATTTAAATTTATTTATATGCAGATAGAATTTTGAAGATTTTAATTAAATATTAAAAATATTTAATTAATTACCAGACAATGTGATGTGACCATTTTAAGGTGTATATATTTTGCCCCTCTTTGAAGTGATGTGTTTTACGCATTGCTTCAAAGAATTTTGAAATTTGCCCCAAATGTTGACTGTCAGGTTTATCGATAGGTATATGCCCCCGCGAACGATGAATCGATAATATTTTGAATTTTTTATGAATTTTTTGATTTTTTATGATTTTTGTGATATTTTGATTTTTATGATTTTGAAGATGTCGATTGTCGTTAGAAACTAACCGTTTGAAGAATGACCCGAAGAATATAGAAATGAAAATTTGATAAAGATACCCTTGCTATGTGAAATATGATAAAAAATGCCATTTTGCCATTGCCAGATTTTAAAAATGTCATTTTCCATGTCATTTTTCAATTTTAACCTAGTAAAATTTGCAAATATTGAGCTCTGAGTTGATAATCATGGCACTTCCAGTTCACCAGCACCGTTTCGAGCGTATCCGACGACATCAGCGGCCAGCGCACTACGGACCTTCGGTATGTGTCCCGTAAATCCCTGTCTCTCGAAAATTTTGTTTTTGCGCACGTTTTCAATGTTTTAGTATACAAAATTGAGTTTTAGCGCCCTTAAAGGTTTTTGTAGCGCATACGATTCTTTTCGTAGCGCATTCAATATCGTAGCGCCCTTGAGGTGTATCATAGCGCATTCAACATGTTTCATAGCGCAATTATTATCGTAGCGCCCTTGATGGATTTCGTAGCGCATTTGATCATTTGCGTAGCGCATATGATTTCATAGCGCATTTGAGATTTATTGCAACGCCATTTACAAATTTTGTAGTGCAAAATATTTCATAGCGCATATGATTGATTTTGTAGCGCTATTAATATGTTTTGTAGCGCATTAAATTCTATAGCGCTGATGATAAATTTTGTAGCGCATTTAACCAATTTTGTAGCGCCTTTGATTTTATGTTGTTGCAAATGATAAATTTGTTTCCAAAGTTGTTGGAGAACATATAGTAGCTGATAAATTTGCTTTTAAAGTTGTTAAAAACAAATAGGACAGATAAGTTTTCTCCTAAAGTTGTTAGAAAGAAACTTGATGTTGATTATTTGCGTTCCATGATGATGAAAAACAAATAGTTTGATTGATTCGTTTGCTTCTAAGGTTGTTAAAAACAAACATGATTGTGATATTATTCGCATTTCATAATGATAATGAAAAACAAATAGTTTGATGTTCAGTTTTGGATTGATACATTATGATGATTTGATATTGATGTTGCTTTGATGATGTATGTGAACAGGAGAGACTAGGTGTCTTAGATTTACGGACTTTAGAGCAGGGCGGTGATTCCCACGAACTTTATTCTGATTAGATGAGATGGCGATTGGTAACGCGGCTTAGGTTTATTCCGCTGATATGCAGAGGTGCTAACTCACAGCAGGGGCCCTATTGACGGCACTTGCAGGCGGTGGCATAACTTTAAGCGCTTTTTCAGAACTAGGCGGGGCGAGATTACGATGACCCAGGGGCGTATATGCGCGTCACAGGATCCCAGTGATGGGAGAGATAGTTGTTTTTGATAGACGAGAGGTTGGAGGTACTCTTTCTTTGAGACGGATATTCAGAGATGATCAGATTGCCGGATACGTCATCCCATGGGGTGAGATTACAGATACCTATCCACCATTACCAGCTGTGCTTGCAGGATTCATTGGAGGTGTGTTGTGCCCCGACCATAGGTCGAAGGGGTTTTCGATCGGATGGGGTCGTGTTTTGGAGAGTATGGTGATGCAGGGGACATGGTATGCATGGGGTACATGTATGCTAGCCCACCTATATGACGAGCTACATCATATTGTATATGGTAGAGGCCGGAGTTTTGCTGTTGGGTGCTCATTACTACAGATATGGGCATGGGAGCACTTTGCTGTTTTACGTCCATTGACCCGAGGACAATGACCAGCTGGTCGAGCATACAGATGGAGATATGCGCATATTATTGCTCAGCTGAGACTGGGCAAACTAGTATATTGGCAGCGGCTTTTGGATAGTTTGGATACAGTATGATGGAGGCCATATTTGGATTGTGAGCCCTGGCCAGAGGATGCGAGAGAGATGCCATATGTTTGTACTTCGAGATTTTTGATTGGTCAGACGACATGGATCCTTGAGAGATTTCTTGCTGGGCGAGTATTGCGACAGTTTGGTCGGATTCAGGGTATGCCTGTTGGTTCATCCATTTATGCGCGGCGACAGCCAGAGCTTGCAGTGTGGGGCCCACGGATTTCTTATGAGGCAGCGGTGGCAGAGTTCACCAGTTTAGGAGCATAGATGTGGGATTACCGGGTGGATGTTCTTGATGCAGGGGCGACACCAGAGTATATTCAGTATGTCCTAGAGCATCCACCGCCACGTATGTTTGATCCTGATGAGGCCATTGCTCCTATTATTGCTCAGAGACGTCGACAGAGGGACT
>VDFB02292527.1:39634187-39700120 GCA_007258455.2 Sequoia sempervirens | reverse complement strand
TACTGAATTTGATCCAATCTTTGTGGCAGGTCTGGGAAGTTGTAGGCCGACTAAAGAGTGAGAGGCAAATTGATCCTCATTCCCTTGAATTCCCATTGCCGCATCATTGCCAATATCTGGAGGAGTAATTCAGTTGACTCCCTCATTGGAGTTGAGCCACTAGCATAGAGACAGGGAGGCGCCACCTCTGGGTGCTGACTCTTCCATTCGTGCCCAGATTGCATCTACAAAGCCAAGCGTATCACAAGAGTGTCATTTCAGCATTGTGATCAGCCGATGAACTCATGGGAAGCATCGTGGGTGGTATATATCGAGCAAGTTGAATCGCTGTGAGTAACCCGTGCATCAAGCTGAATTGAGGGAGCATCTTCCACAGTTGAAGATTCCATTCAAGACGACTTTCGGAATATGGTGTAGCGCTGATCTAGAATCAAGAGATTCCCTTGTGTTACTAGAGATCTGAAAGTCGATCGGTTGCAATTGAGCGTCTGAATAGAGTCTTCCTACAAACTCATTACTGCTGTGATCTGTTGAGATGAACTATACATATTTGTGCCTGCATCCATTGTCATGAATGGTTAGACATTCAATTTCCATGTTCTCTTGATTCATTCTTGCCCGTGTATGTCATTCCTTAGCTGGAGTATCATTGGCTAGTTTAATCTACGCACTTGCATCCAAATTTGAGTCATCATAAACTCCAGTATTAATTTGTAAGAGTAATGAGCCTAATGGTGTATGTCATCTTGGTTAGATGTTTGTAGTTGTAATGTTCTGCTATATATATCTATTTGCGTTGAGCAACATTGAGTGTTTGTTTGGATCTATGTTATTACCGTAAGCATTACTTTAATTATTGGTGTTCGGTAAAACAACACTTGTTATTCGTTGTTTACTGCTGTTGTGGAGCAATTCGGGGTTAGTACCTTACAGTGGTATCAGAGCCTTAATCTTGCCAGCTTGTGGATCCATTTCTAGAAAGAATTGGGTGAAAGAACATGGATTGGCAATTGAAGCTCCAACCTTAGATAAAGGACATTGATCCTGTTCAGGAGCAATATCAGGATGAAGCTTCCAAAATTTTGGACTAATACGAAATCTTGTCAGAGCATGCAAAGGCTTGTATTCCCCTTGATGCGTACTTGAGAGCACATGAGTCCTACTACTCCCACAAAAGAGGACTATATGACTACATAAGATGAAAGAAGAAAGAAGAGGAAGACTCAGAAACTGCCAAGGAAAGAATTAAAGAGCCAGAGCCAAAAGGATCATTCTTCAAACAAGAAGAGCCTAGGGTGATGGAATCTGAAACAATGGACACATCAGAGCCAAAATCACAAAAGGAGGTACAAGAGGACTCTATAACGAGGTATGATGATTCTGAGGTTGTGATTTTGAACAATATTTTTTCATCCACACATGATCATGAGATATAAGAGTATCATAAGGACGAGTAAGAATCTTGCTTGTGGAGACACAAGAACTACTTGATGGTACTTCAAAGGAATGTTTGGGGGCCCGAGACAAAGAGGATTTGGTTGATTGCAAGAAACAAGGTTTCGAGGAGTACGTGAAGAATAAAGAAGACACCAAACGAGTCATGTTGAGTCCATATCAAGGAGGTATGGTTTCATTTGATATTCCTTCATTGCCTTTGCATCATGGTTTGGATATATTCGAGACAAATGTTGCCCATGCATATGATGATGAGCTAAGAGGGTTGGATAAGATTGATTTGACATTGCGGGATCATATGGAGGATAAGGATGGCATAGCTGTGAAGGATCATGTGGTCGAAGATTCTACTCATTGCTTTGATGGTGATCCCTTGATGGAGCATGACGATGGCCAAGTTTCCACACATGAAGACCATACTAAGGAGGAAACAAACTTGAAGAAACAAGCAAAGGAGGTACAATCAGAAATGTTGCACAAGAGCATTGATGCACATCCTTTGAGAAGCCAACTAAGGGTCAACAAAGGTATGGTTGGTTTGACTCCACATCACTTTGATCATATTCATAAGATGATAGCAATTTTGTTTTGGAAGATTCTTGAGAAGCATGATGATTTTGAGGAGTTGATACTCGTTTGTAGATAGAGATTATCTCCTCAATTTGAGTAAGATATACTATGATGTTTTGAGAGGGAAAGAAGATAAGGTAGATGGGCATGGTGGAGAATTGAGCACATCACAATCTTCATTTCACATAACAGGATTCCAAAGTCATACAGAGGTCGCATCCATGGAAGAAGACAACATGAAGATGGTCCAAGAAGGAATTATGGAAGATGAATTCGAAGGATCCTATGATGGAGATATAGACATATACACATGATATCATAGCGACACTATCACAAGGTACGAAGTCAATTAGATTTTGATATGCATTCTAACAATTCATTGTTTTGGCATAGTCTTGAGGATGATTGGAAGAATCAGTTAAAGGTGACTAGGGATGAGGAGGTTCGAACCTTGTCTAAGTTGGATGGCACAGGGAGTGTCCTTGAAGATTTCATACAGAGGGTGGCTACGAGACAGGGTGAACTAAGCATCAACTTTAGAGATTTGAAAGAGATGGACACTATGGAAGGCACCAAATTGGCATACTTGTTGGAACACAATGATCTACTGAGAGGGGGGTGAATCAATAGATATTAAAAATTTAGCTCTTAAAACCTTTTGTGCAGACTACTCTCTTTAACCCTTAATGCGCAGATATTAATCATGTGATACAAAAATATGCATGCACACAGAAACATCACATAACACCAGATATATGTGGAAAACCCGATATGGGAATAACCATGGTGACAAAGCCTGCTTGAGTCTATTGCTCAAATCTAGGGTCACAATCCAAATCTCTGTTACAATGCTTTTAGGATGCATCAACTACCTAATTTAGAAGCAACCACTTCAAGGATGCAACAACACCTTGCTTTAGGACCTGCAACTCCAGGGATGCAACAACACCCTAATCTGAGCTACAACTCAGTACAATGAGGCTACAACCTTTAAAGGATTACAAGCTCATATATGCATATAAATGGTTCTTCATAAACCTGAGATGTGTTACATCCCAAATTGTGAAGCTACTATTTACCGTTAATAGATAGGGTAAATGTGAATATAGTGTGGAATCTGTAGATCTATTATTGATGCATGCACCTTGTTTTCAATATGATGTTATCTCACTTGATGTTGTTTCAGTTGATGTTATCTCAATTGATGTTATTCATGGTAAAATATTGCATAAGGAGGTTAATGAATCATAAATACTGCTATTGTTGTGAGCATTTGATTGCTGTGAGTTTATGACGGTGAATGCAGGTATGAGGACCATTCCTCCAGGAGGAGGAGAAATATCACTAGGGAGAGGAGCTTGGTCGGGTAAGCAGTAACGTGAACCATTTGAGCATACACACACACGTTTCTTAGATTGAGTAAGCTAAGTCAGATAAGTTGGTCTTGATAAGTCATCCATAGGATTTAGGAGTCTGGTTTACTTCTTTGTGCTTTGTGAGTGATGATTATTTATTTGTCAAACTTATTGTACTATGATCGTTGTGTGAACATGAAAGGTTATATGTGTATAGGTTGAATGGGTATGTATACTCATGTATACATTATGAACACGTATCCATATATATAAGCATATTGATATAGCCGTATGATCGACAAATGGATATGCCCATACGTATGTGTCAACGTGGTATACATATACATACGTATACATGGAGGTATATACGGTTATACACATACACACGCTACCTATTGTCTGTAGCTATAAATAATATTATAATATTATTGCCTGATGACTACATATATGTGATTTATATATTTATATATCGGGTAAATGCTGACTGGCTCACGATATATTTATATTTGTTAAATATATAGATTTATATATTAAAGATTATATATAATATTATTATAGTTATATTAAAATATATATAAATATTAAATACTCGGGTATTTAAATATTTATATATTTAATATATTTAAAAGAACTATAATAATATTTATATAATAAAACATGTAATTGTTTCCTAATGGAATTATATTTTAATATTATAAATCTTTAAAGTGAATTAAAAGATTAAATTATTACTTGGAGTAAATATATAGTGTAAATATTTATAAACTCCAAAGTATAAATATATGTAAATATTTTAAAGTGAAAATATTTATAAACTCCAAAGTGGAAATATTTGTAAATATTTAAATGAATAAATATTGAACTCCAAAATAACAAAGTTAAAAGATTTAAATCTTTTAACATATGCAAGTTTATTAAAGTGGAATAATAATAGAAGATAGTCGCTAGTCTTGAGCAAAATATGAAACTTCATAAAGTATCGAACCTTTTTATGAATCAAATATTGGATGTAAACATTTGAAAAATAAACAAAACTCAGCTGAGAGTTTTCACGTGAAAATGAAGAAAGCTTCAACGCAACAAAAATGGAGGAGGAAACTTTCAAAACTGGAAAATAGGGAATGCCAACCAATGTTTCTGTGTTGTAACAAGTTGAGGCTTGACAAAATCGCAGCAAAATGAGTCATTTATTTGTATGCGCCAGGTAAAGACGTTTTTCCTGTAGGTGGTGATTTCTGAGATTAAAGTTGAAATTTTCTGCAATTGTTGGCTCCATGATGGTCGATTCACTCCTTTTTGAGGTGACATAGGGTTTAGTTGCTTGCCAAGTGACATTTGACTGGGTATATGCGCCTTGTTGTCATTCTACATGCCCAAAATGAAGGAAATAGTTGCAATTACGGACCTATAAATACTTACCCAGCCATTCATTGAAAAATATGCTTGTGCAATTTGTCCTTTGCGAATTTCAGAGCTTTCTTGCCCAATTTCCAAGCTGCTGTGTTGTTTTCTATTGTTGCAATTCATCATTTTGCTGAGAGTGTGAGAATTAGAAACTTTATCAGCTGCAGATAATTGACTGTGCTAAATCCCTTTTAGAATAGTAAATTAACAACTTCTAATAGAGAAGTGTTAATTAAGAAGAGTGAATTGAAGGAGTCATCTACATTGAAAGAGAGTTATTTTGCAAAGCAGCCATCTCCAATTTGGGAATTCTGGAAGTTGCTGACGGAGCAGTGCTGGGAAAAGAGCTCATTATAACAGGCATGATATCTAATTTAATACACTTCTTGTTTGAAATGCTGCATTCTCATATTCTTGTGTTGATGATTTACATTAACTCATGGAGAATTAGAAATGTCTTGATAAACTTTCTTTGCATTTAAGGGCAAATGAATGAGGGAATTCATTGTATTTAAAGGGAAAATGTATAAGGGAAATCATTTCAATTAAGGGTGAATGCATAAGGGAATTCAATGCATTTTAATGGTAGATGAAATGAAGGAATTAAGGATAAAGGGGTTGTAAAAAGGGGATCAAGTGTTTAAGGAGCTTAAGGGATTAGCTTAACTTATCTTGCATTAAAGGGAAGTAGTGGAAAAGAAATTAAGGGATTGGTTTATTTGTTTAACATAAAGGGGAAAATTTATGAAAAAGAGATAAGGGGGGATTTAAAATGCATGTTAGTATGAAACTGCATATTCTGTATGATCTCCATAAGAAGAGAACACTGTTGGCATGGATATTATTTGCTAAAAGCCTGATTGCTTTTAGAAAAGAGAATTGAAGCATTAGAGCCGCTTTTATAAGGTGTTTTTAAGTACTCCACGATAGGAGAAAGAACTTGACAGAGGAATTCAGCAACATTATATAAAGTATAACATAAGTATTTAATTATACTAGCTATCCTGAGCATGGGATGTTTTATGTTTGTTGTTGATACATAGGAAATGAAATGTTGCATTCTAGTTGTAATCTGCATTAATTGTATGATCTCCATATAAGGAGAGTATTGCTGCAATAGTAACTATATACTAGAACCGAAATGAGGACAAGAGTCAAGTAAATTCTATCGGCTTAAGTTATTAGGTTAACTAAGGTAAGCTCAGGTTACTCTTAGGATAAAGATTTCCAATATAGGGGTAATAGGTGAATTCCTTGTTATGTTGTTTCATTTCTAGTAGTTAGAATGATGTAGGAAGTCTAGGGTGACTGATTACCCAATGAAGGACATAACCTACGCGTAGTGTAAGATAGCCTTAAGTCAAATCGACCCTGAGTAGTGTATATGATAGAAGACTCTCTCAGTCGTTTACTGAACTAAAACTCTTTGATCAAAGTAGTGTAATGTACCTACATTCTTTTAGATCGGGCGATGTTTACACTGTCAGTTGATTGTGATCCTTGTACTAGTTCGAGATTGTGAAATAGCAAGGTTCTAGTTGTGTAGGACACAACACTATGCTCAGCTGGTAATCGTTAAAGGATACCCTACCAATCTCTTCGACGAAGGGAGGGCCATCTATTGAATAATGGATGTGCGTGGGACCGCATTATAAGTCCGTGGTTGGCGGAAAAGCGCCCGAGTGATGTTTCTCCTCCACAGCAGGCGGCCGATGTACCAAGATTTGAAAGGAAAAGAATTCTGGACCTTCTTACTACTATTTGTTCTAAAGCTCATTGGAGCTATGTTAGTGAGGTATGTATTCTTGTTTCATGTACTTGTGAAGTTGTTATATTGGAAATGGAATATTTATTGTAAATTGATATGGCAACTGGTTCATGTTTTATGAATAATGAAAAGGAAATTTTTTATTACAATGTCATGTTAACATGTTTACTTACTTGTAGGATGTAAATTAAGGAAATTTTTATTTTACCGAAGGATTGGGTCGTTACAAGATGCATCATTACATTCTGTTCTTAATTGCACATATTGCGACTCACTTCTTACTGCTGAAGCTGCCCTCTCAGCAACATACACCCTAATCTCTGCACTCTCCTCTGCACATAGAACAATCATTGTTCTATCTTGCTGCTCTGCTCTTCTTTCCCTTTTTGCAGTGTCTTATACATCTGCACTATACACTCTCTTCTCTCTCTGCCTCTACTGCACAGACAGTGAACATACTTCTGTTCAACACCTTGTGCACTTGTAGACATCACACACATACAACAGATACAACCTCTTCAACTCTTCTCAGATTGTCTTCATTTTTTTTAACTCCACCAATCTGCAATCTTAGCCTCGAGATTCTCACCAACGTTAAGATCTTCTCAAACATTTTGTTAGGGTTTCCTTAGCTTGCAAACTTCATCAGCAAGCTACCTTTTCCTCAAGCCACACACCACTGTCCAGCTCATCATTAATTCATCTGATAGGGTCTATTAGATATCTTCATTGTCACTCTACCTCTGCATCGAGATGATTCCACATTTAATTCGATTATAGAGAATTTTCCTCATTCTCTCTATCGAACCCTAAAATCTGATTATGCATTCAATGCATTCTTCTGTTCATCCAATCTGATTTTATCTCAATCACCTGTTAGGGTTTACCACATGTCTTGCTCTACACCATACCTGTGCATTGAGCCTTACAATAATAAATTTTGTCTTAGAAGGTTTGCTAAGAATAACAACCTGTGAAACCCTAGAATCAGATAGGTATTAAATGCGTTCTCTTGTTCAATCGATCTGGTTTGATCTCGATCACCTCTGTAGTCTGCTCCATCGCCTTGAAGATCAAATCTTCATTTAATTGGTTGCTTGGTGTAGCTAGACCAATTAACTCCTTCCTCTGTGTCAGTTACCAGACGAAACCCTCTTCACACTGAGTTAGCCGTTTGTGATTACTGCATTCAAATCTGGGCTGTCGATCTTCGCGCCATGATCCATTGGCTCTCGTTCATCATCATATCTTTAAACTTTTCTATCAGATCAAATACCTTTAACCATGTGCTGTCGATCTCCACTGACTGATGATCACCGTTGGATCAATTTCCTTTTGATCTCCATCGTCGATCACATAACCATCGCAATCACATAGTGCATCGCAATAACCTTAAATCATGATCGTCAGATCAACCTTCTTCAAATCCTTCCATCTTGACCGATGGATCCTCTGCGTTTTGATCTTCGTTGCCAGTCTCCTTCATACATCGCTTGCCATATGCAGGGTCCACCATTCTAGCTCATTGCCACGCAATTCACAAAAAGGATGTGAATTGCACAATCATCCAATCGATAATTGCCATCTGCTTATACACGTCACACTCTGGTCCCACACTCGGCATCACTCTCCTATCACCCAGTCGCTAAAAACTTGAATCTCAGAACCTCTTGTCGGAGGTTATGAAGTTCTGAGAACCCACGACATACCGACAATAAAGAGAACCTATGAAACTCCTTTCAAAATGACAGTCACTTTGATGAAAACAACACCCAATACATCATTCCAATGTGGGGTCCACATGCTGTTGTCACATATCCACGTCATCGCCATGTCACAGCTCCGTAATCCACAAGGGTGTGGATTACCGTTTACTCAATCCCATCATGCCACATGTTTGCATTGTCATTATGGCTAGGTCCCACATGGAGTGCTTTCTTATTCCTTATTGCTCCATCGCTTAGTCGCCAAAAATTTGAACTTAAGAACCTCTTTGTTGGAGGTTGTGAACTTTTGAAAACCCGTGACATGTCGATAACAAAGAGAGCCTTCTTCCTTATCACTCCATTAGCTAAGTCGCTAAGTTGGAGGTTATGAAACTTGAGAACCCCGCGACATAGGTTAGGAAAACTTGAAACTCCGCGACTCCATTCACTTTCGCCGAATTGATGGTAATGTATATCCTTAAAGCTCTAGGCAGAGGGGCCGGTCACCTTCACGACTATAAAGACATAAGTTGCAACTAATGCAACAGACAACCGTCGATACCAGGTCAACATCAAAATAGAACATTTTGAGGACGCCATGATTGCAACTCTAGGGTATAATCAGTGAACCCTAATTTTGTCTGTGAGAAAACAAAATTCATTTTTGGACATGTTATACATCCTCTAGCCCTACATAATACCTTTTTGGAAAGTTCTCGAAAAACCCATCACGAATCTACCACTCAATTCGCCATTAGGACCACTGCTCTCTCATCCATCTTCTGTCATCATGCCAACAAACTCCTTTGCCTGATTTGCCCTTTTGACATCAATGACAACTATATGCACTTCAACACACTTCTCCTTTGATCCCCTTTTGACATCAATGGCAACATATTCCAACAATACTTACATTTGATCAAGGACAAGGGCAAGGCAATTGAGTATGTGGACACAACGATGGCTACTTCCAGAAAGTGTGCGAAAGAGGTTGGCCAGATTATGGAGGAGATTGATAGCATACAGGAAGACCTTAGACTAATCCATCACTCCAAGAGTTCAGAGTTCCAGATTCCTCTTTCTCTTAGGAATATTCCTGTGGCTTGGAGAGAGCAACTCATGGCAGAGTATTCTGAGGATACCTTTGCACGGAAGGCAAAAATCAGGGCAATAGGTACCGAGTGTTTGACGGTATAATATACGTCAAGGACAAAATCTTCTTGGTGACAAGATCGAGGTTAAAGAATGACATAATGAAGGCCTTTCATGATATCTCAACAGTAGGGCATCTAAGTGTATTCAAGACCCATAGACAGGTGCATGAGAGATTCTTTTGGGAGAGTCTTAGAGAAGACATTCTGCAGCATTTTCAGAGGTGTATGACTTGTCATCAGGGCAAGCCATGGCATCTTCCATATTCACCATTTATGACAGAGCTGGAGGAGCGAGATGATTGTTTAGAGATGGATGACACAGTTTGCATTTGGAGGATCGAGGTAGGAGAATCTTCGCTGGTGGATAGCATGGGAGTTTTGGACCCCACCCAAAACAGTTGCACTTGGAGAGCACATTCTTTTGATAGGGTCATGCCAAAGGACAATTTGCTTTTCGACCCTTTTGATGGTGTCAAGAGTTGGAACCTGTGGACTAGATCTAAGGTACAGGATGATGAGATCCCACCATATTGGGACAGTGGTGGCACAGTGAGAGACAATAACCATTTCATTTTCAGCTCACATGGAGAGACAATAGCTTGAGGTTTGGACATTGTGTTCCACACTACACTACCTCACTATGCTTGGAATGCCAAGACAACATAGCAGCCGCATGGTGGATACATTTTGGGATTCACTTGGGATCTGAGAGTTAGCATGGAGTTTAGTATGATCCATGACAGGGGAGTTCAACAGCCGCCTAGTGGATTCTTCATGAGGCTTTGGGATTCGGGGGTTGTTTGTTCAAAGACGCATAGATTGTTTCATCACTATGAGCGAAGCACTGTTTATATCAGAGTAGCGCAACAAACTTCACTATTGTAGGGATGGAGCAGAACCGAGTTCATCCACGAGTTTTGGTGGGACACCTCCCATGATGCTTCTTGGCAATGCTTGAGGACAAGCAATTTTTGGGACGGGAGGACTGTCATGTCCCCAATTTCAGTCGGGACCAAATTTGAATTTGGGGCAAGATTAATAGAGTTTGTTAATTTTAAAATAAATTAAATATATATATATATATATATAATTATATTAAAATAATAATAAATAATTAAATAATAAAATAAATTTAAATCATTGAACAATAATATTTAAATTTGAATTATTTCTTGTGGCCGACCCGTTTGGAAGGCACCCCTGCATCGCTATATATTTGGATTGATTTCATGAGGGATGGATCACGATTTGAATTTGGAGCATAGCTTCTAGGATCTGACTGGGACAAAAACCTCAGTAGATCGACATAGGGTTAGGAACTTAGGACGAACCCCCTTACTTGTGGTTGTGATTTTCTATACTGCGTTCATTATTCCTAAATTTGATCCAATCTTCGTGCTAGGTTTGGGAAGTTGCAGACCGACTGAAGAGTGAGAGGTGAATTGATCCTCATTCCCGTGAATTCCCATTGCCGCATCATTGCCAATATCTGGAGGAGTAATTTAGTCGACTCCCTCATTGGAGTTGAGCCCCCAGCATAGAGACAGGGAGGTGCCACCTCTGGGCACTGGCTCTTCCATTCATGCCCAGATCGCATCTACAAAGCCAAGTGTATCATGGGAGTGTCATTTCAGAATTGTGATCAGTCGATGAACTCATGGGAAGCATTGTGGGTGGTATATATCGAGCAAGTTGAATTGCTGTGGGTAACCCGTGCATCAACGACAAGCATTTGATTTGAGGGAGCATCTTCCACAGTCGAAGGTTCGATTCAAGATGACTTCCGGAATATGGTGTAGCACTGATCTAGAATCGAGAGATTCCCTTGTGTTACCTGAGATCTTAAAGTCGAGCTGTTGCAATTGAGCGTTTGAATAGTCTTCTTACGAACTCATTACCGCCGTGATCTGTTGAGATGAACTATACATATTTGTACCTGCATCCACTATCATGAATGGGTAGAAGTTGGATTTCCAGGTTCTCTTGATTCATTCCTGCCTGTGTATGTCATTCCTCATCTGGAATATCACTTGCTATTTTAATCTATGCACTTGCATCCAAATCTAAGTCATTATAAACTCCAGTATTAATCTATAAGAGCAATGAGCCTAATGGTGTATGTCATCTTGGTTAGATGTCTGTAGTTGTAATGTTCTGTTATATATATCTATTTGCATTGAGCAACATTGAATGTTTGTTTGGATCTATGTTATTGCCGTAAGCATTACTTTAATTATTGGTGTTCGATAAAACAACACTTGTTATTCGTTGTTTATTGCTATTGTGGAGCAATTTGGGGTCAGTACCTTACATAATAATTCAATTTTAGATAAGTTAATTTGTTAGTGCTTCTCAACTCAAGAAGCATTTTGATAGACAGTTTTTAACATTTTCACAATTTTTAAGCATAAAGTAATCATAAACACACATGGAGTAATCTTGTTGAAGACACATCCGACATGAAGCAAACACATAGATATACACAATACACAAAGTATACACATAAATACATGTAAGACATGAAGCATGAAGCATACATGTGAATACACATAATACATGAAGTATACATAAATACACGTAAGACACAAAGCATGAAGCATACACATGAATACACATAATACATGAAGTATACATAAATATACATAAGACATGAAGCATGAAGCATACACGTGAATACACGTAATACATAAATACATGTAATTCATGAAGTGTACGCATGAATACACGTAAGTCACAAAGTATACACATGAATACACATGAGTCATAAAGTATACACATGAATACATGTAAGTCACAAAGTATACACATGAATACACGTAGTCACAAAATATACACATGAAAGGCACACACATATAGAAATGCATTATTGGCCTACTTAAGAAGAAGGCTGAATAGCTAATTATAATTGAATGGCGGTTAAAGTCAGTTTGTCCGTAGGTTGGCAGGATTAAAGCTCTGATACCAATTGTAATGTGCCCTTTTTGGATAACCCTAAATCTTTCCCTAGAATCACACGTATAATGTAGTTAGGGTTATATCTTACCAATTAAATGCCTTAAGCAAGATAAATCTTGGTATAGGTCCTGCAATCATGTTAGATAATATTGGAATATAATTCATATGATCAAACATATATAATAAATGTCTTATCTATTTAAACATGTAAATACATAACTATTTCAAATAATATAAACCACACAATATCGGAATGCACATTGGAAGTTGGATCATAATGGACTTGGATGAGGAACATGATAAGTCCGCCCGAAGCTATCCATACCAAGCCCAAGAGCGGATATACCATCCCTCTTGGCCCTCAAGTGGCAGACACACAGTCATCCAACATGGGGTGGCGTACTTGGTGGGCAAACTTGTATTTGCATTCCCTACCCTTGTTGCCTTATCTATCCCTCTTATGATTAAAACTCCTCGAATCCATCCTGACAACCAATCCGTGTAGAGATTGGGGAAAGGGCTACCATAGGAGGCCCATAGACATCCTTAAATTATTTAGCATACATAAGGTTCATTGATCTTAAAATAGATAAGTAAATATCAATATGAATTTATGGTTATTATCCACTCCAACAATCAACCATCAAGGAGGTTGGAGAGGAAGCTGCAATAGGATGCCCGAAGTATTCCTCCTTCTAAACCCAAGGGCGGATAGACAACCCCCTTGGCCCACAATGGCAGACACTTCAGACATCCATTATGTGTTGCCTACCTAGAAGGAAACCTTGTAACTGCTATCCCCCCTTGTACTTCCCTCTCTCCTTCCCATGATTGATTGTAGAGGAATAAGTAACTTAGTGTTGGACCAATAATTTAATTAGAAATGCAGTTCTTATTATGTTCTACATAAAATGCATGAAATTTATGTATTCAATATACATATATATATATCAAATTGTATACCACAATTGAATAACGCTGCTGTAATTTACTGATATTTCTAATCTGATTGATATAACAGAGTTGCAGATTGCTTGATCTTCTAATAGATGTCGATCTGCTTTAATATTCAGAAGATATTGCTTAAAGAGAAACAAATAGATTAATTCAAATGAATAATTACTAGTAAGGATTAATAATTTGCTGCAAGCATCATTATTGCATGTGTATATATAAATATATAGATATATAATTATTTCTAATTAATTTCAATACTTTATATGAACATATATTAATCTTACTGCTCAAATATTTTCTTGGCAATAATACTTGATCCAATGGATCTCTTATAATTTATTCATTCTTTCCTATCTGCTGCCTTTCCCGATTTCTCCTTTAAAATTACATATATTTATTTTATATTATTTTATATTTATATGTATATTATTTTATATTTACATATTTAATATTAATATAGTATATATTTATTTTTATATTAATTTTATATACCTTTTCATATTTTTAGTATTATATTATAATGATTATAATTATAATAATAGTATTTAAATTGTTAATATTTATATTTATATTGCTATTTATTTTATTTATTTATTTGTATTTCAATGCTTGGTTTTTTTTAACGATGCAATTTTGAGGGCATGACATATAACTTCAAAGTAATTTGCATTAGGGCTGGCTTTGTTCTGAAATCTATTTTTCAGTGTTAAAAGCCACAGTTATTTGAAATCTCTAAATCAATATTATGCAGATTATGTTGCATAAATATGTAAGGCAGCTAAAACTCAAGAGAGTTGCGCATCAATTTTATCTTTAGGATATAGATAAATTTTTAATCAGTCTAAATCTCTATGATTGATGCCTTTAACATAATTGCAAAGAGGACTAGCATTCTGCCTTGGCTTATTCCATTTCTGAGTACATATCAAGAACACCAATGATTGGTAAGAAACCATACCCAGGAATTTTACATGCTTGTTACTCCAGGCTTAGATCATTGGGACTTCTTTCTTCATTGATGCTTGGTATTCCAGGTTTGTAATATGCAGAAGTTTAAATTAGTTAATGAATTCTAAAGTGATTGTACACTGTGCTTCTTTATACTAAATAAAGTTCTTGTTTCTCCTATTGAATTGGCGAATACTATGTAAGTTGATATTATTAAATTCTGAGATGCATTAAAACTAAATATCTATGTTACAGAAATGTCCTATTATTTTATCATTATGTAATTGTTTGCCCTGTATGATCATGGCTTTAGGTTCCTTGGAGAGCTCCATGATGGTTTCCGGAGCAGAAAATAACTACTGGGGATTCACGTACCCAAGTTGTATGAGTATCGCCAGCAACAACCATCAGGAAAAGTTAAAAGTTAATTGCAAGGTGCCTCACGATCAACTACAGGCATCCATTCAGTTCTCTGGGTTGTCTTCTGAAGGAACAAGTGATGATTGGTGTAGTCCTGTCCAAGATGATTTTTCGACTCACACTGCTTTTTTTCCAGATCAGAGCAGTTTGACAGAAGATTGCTTCTTACCAAGAAGTAAAATGTCCTCTTATCCTTTGCATAGAAACACAGGAAGTGTTTCTATACCTCAGGTCACCGAAGGTCTGATAGACAGCAAGAATATATGTGGGAAAAGAAAGGGTGATTGCTTACCATGTACAATCCATGCAACAATCAGTCACGATGAGTGTTCTCAGTTTGATAGTGTAGATTGGTCTCAAAGAAAAAATGATGAAAAGCTTTGTAAGGCTTCAAATCCAGCAGTAGGAGATGCTTCATGCACTGCTTTTGGTTATTCACAGAAAATGCATATGCAAGAGAACAGAGCTGACGATATTTCAGCTGCTAGAAAATCGATGGTTACCCATAATTTTGCTGCAAACTCCAAGCACTTTTTAATGAACCCAGAACCAGAAAAAAATGGATTAGATCAGCTGGATTCTGTCACAGATTGTCACATCCTTGTAGATAATATTTGGAAATCTTCTCTCATGCTGTTTGCCAGTCATTTGTCTGAATCAGATAGATTGGCAGAGCCTGATGTTGAAATACTGCTTTTTGTCATTCACAGTCTTTCCAATTATCTCACACATAAAGCTGGAGTTTCTGCTAAATGTATCCAAGCTGCTTCTCAGCCTGACAGATCTCATTTTGGTGACGATTCAAGTATCAGTGAAAAGGTCTTCTCACTTTCTATGATGCAGCATTTCTAATTTTCCATTCTTGTTGTGCTTGCGAATTGTATGTGGTAATGTGCTAATGAATAGTATATATCAATAAAAAATGTCTAGTGATTACATTTACTTTTAATGGATCATATGTACAGTCAAGTGATTAGGAGCTCTTGGTTTTTTTAATTAAATAGTGTATATCAACAAACTGCAGATTCTGCCATTTATGTGTGGAGCAGTGTTCCACGGGGTTTCGGGGACGGGGACGGGGGGACAGCAGGGGACGTGTTTCGGGGACGCGGGTACGGGGGGTCTAAGTTTGGGGGCGGCGGGGGGGTGGTGGGGGGACGACGGTGGGGTGGTGGCAGGGTGCTGAAATACATATAATACTTGAAAAAATAGTTATAAATGTATAGGTGTAAGAATTATACATCTTGGAGTCAACTAGGAGTCCCCTAGACATCTTGAGGACACCCCGGCATCCTCAAAGTCCTAGTGGCATCTTGGAGACAGCGAAACTGGTGGTGGGATGGTGGCGCTGGTGGTGGGCTGGTGGGGGGACGTCCCCCCAAGTCTCCGAGACGTCCCCGTCTAGGAAACACGGGGTTTTTTTTGGGAGGGGGGGAGGACGCATCCCTGTGGAACACTGGTGTGGAATCAACAGCATTTTATCCTTTCTTGCTTCCCACATTTTGGGTCTAACTTCTGGATTTTACAAAAGGCATATTTTCAAGTTTTAGTTAACTTGGCAAAATAAAAAAGGTGTGGAATATCAACTATATGGAGGACCATAGCCAAGCAATGGACCACACTCTAAAACCAACGATACAATTTTGCTTCGGATTTATAACAAAATTTTGTTCAATGGACCTTGACCACTTGCTATCTATCCACCCCAACTCTGCAGTCTATTGTTGGCCTGCTGCAAATTTTAGTTTATGATAAAAGGGGTAAAAATCAGATTTTGAAGTAGTCCTGAAACCTTTTACAAAAAGTGAAATGTCAGAAAACTAACAGTCGACCAACAACAAAATAACAGTTGAGAAGCACCAGAAACCAGAAAACAAAACAAAATACTAGAACAGCAGATTACAATTTTTTTTCAGAATATTAGTAGCTTCCAATTCTTCCAGGTAGAAGCTCTCATGGAGTTCAACGAAGCCCTGAAGTGCAATCTTATCCTCGTAGCTCTTTTTTCTGCTGCTCCTAGTTCTAGAGCTAGGACCTGCTTTATCATCTTTTCCAGCCACCTTGGAAATGGGTTAAGAATCTTTAGCCGTTCTCTTCAGTTTATCCCTTAAATTTTTTATTGAACTTGTTAATCAGTGGAATAGCATCCCAATTCTGGAAAATTCTAGCATCCTCCAAGGAAGAGACCTGAGTACCCCATTTCCGTTTCTTATCAATAATCTCTATCTTGATTTTGAGCCTATTAATCTCAACATAAAACCACTTGATGTGATTATGCTGATCCTCAAAGGCCTGTTGGAGGGTCTCAATATTTTGAACAACAAGATTGAGATCCTCAAGCAGCTCTTGTAAGGAAGCAGAATTAGATTGATGCAAGGCAAAGTCCTTAGGGAGCACGGGTAGGGGTCTTGTATTCTAGGGAAGGGCTCACTGATAGTTGGTTCTGAGAAGGCCTTAACATTTCCAATACCCTTCTCATTTGTCCTAGAGACCTCACTAATCTTAGGGGTTTCATGGGCCCTACCCTCACTCCTCTTAACAGAACCCCCCTTCCCTATCTTACCCATGGATATTTTGCCTGAGAAGTTCCACCATTTTCCTCTTGTTCTCCCTACTATCCCCAACACCTTTATCACTTCTTTCTAGATTCCCTTCTTCCTAGGACTCACTGTCCTTGTCTGATGAGTTACCAGGTATACAACCATGTCATTTACCAAATATTCAACGTCATTTATTGCAGCCCTTTGTGGCTTCAAGCTTTGGTAGATTGCATGAATGTCCAAGCATTCATCTCTAATAGGAAAATATAGTAGAGTAACAAAGCATATGGAGCCAAGAGGGTTCTGTGAAATTGCAAAATATAACAGGCTTGAGAAGTGAATAGAGAGAGGAAGAAGGAAAAATGAAAATTTATGCATCATTGTTTTGGTTCTTTAGACATCAAATCAGTTGGATTTATCTCCTCCTAAACTCCTCAGATTTTAGTTAACAGTTATTCAACCATGTCATTTATTACAGCCCTTTGTGGCTCCAAGCTTTGGTATATTGCATAGATCATAGATGTATAAGCAGACATCTTTAATAGAAAAATATAAGTAAAGGAATAAAGCATTAAGAAATGGAGTCAAGAGGGTTCTGTGAAATTGCAAAATATAATATGCTTGAGAAGTGAATACAGGAGAAGAAAAGGAGGAATGGAAAATGAAAATTTATGATCATTATTTTCATTTTGCTTCTTTGGACATCAAATCAGCTGGATTTATCTCCTAAATTCCTCATTGGCATTTTCCTTCATTTCTGAACTTCACGATTCTTCATTTCATGTATCCATTGATAGTTCTATCTAAAAAAGATATTGCAAAGTCATTGTGATTTGATTCATATATTTTCTGTTTTACTTCCAAGCACCACGTACCAATCCATTAAGAAAAATCACATGCCACAGGTTTGTATCTGGTTTCAATCTTATATGTACTATGTCTTGCCTGTAGACACCCTTGGATTCACTTATATATTTATTAATGATAGGAATTGTGATTGACTCCCCAGGTTTCCAAGTTGGCTGAATGCTATTATAGGGAAATTGATGCTGCAGATTATGAAACACAAGTGTCGAAGTTGTCTGACATATGTTCTGCATTGAGAGGCATCCATGTTGCAGAAGGTGGTCCATATATGACTGACATTATTGCAGAATCTGACCAGTTGCAGGGGACATATTACAAAAAAGCAAAGCTCTCTGATCTGGAAAAGAAGAGAGAGTCAAAAAGGGTAATCTCTGAATTGCAGGAACTCGTTGATAAGTTGAGAGATGACTTTGAGTTTGAAATCAAGGAAAGAGATGCTGCAATTCTTCTTTACAAGAATTTGTATAGTGAAGCTCATGCAGCATTGTCTACCACAAAGAGTGAAATGGAGCACATTAAAACAGAGGTTGAGGCGCTAAAGCAAAAACAGTTTAACACAGGTAGGTCTGGTTTATATATATTAGTGGTGTTAATTTTCATGGTATGGGTTTGCAGAAAGGTTGACTTCCTTCCATGTTGAACCACACACAAGCATGTGAACTGTCATTTGATAAGGTGAAAAAGCAAACTATTTTTTTTAAATTTCCTTATAGCTGTAACATCTCTTAAATAAAAATTTATAAGATAAAAAAAAATTCTTTCCTTAGATTGCCGTAGTATTTTGAATATCCTTTATTCCCTATTTCATGTGTCAAAAATTTCACTTTGCCACAGCCATTAGCCTTGATTGCATTTATTGTGTATATTTCTTTCCCTTCTAGCTTTGAATCTTACAAATTATGTCATCATGTATCTTAATAACATTCGATTATTGGAACAGATGCACGTGATCTAGATGTTATAGGAGGAGAAACTTGTAAGATGAGAGAGAGGACAAGCTTGGAAACTTGTCTCAAGGTTAATTTAAATAAAATAGAAAATGTTATGGACCAGGCTGCAATGTACCAGGGAAAAGATCATAAGGAACCTGATATGAATACAAGCTTGTGCTCTCCAACAGATATAATTTCTAAAGCATATGATGAAAGGGCCTTTTGGGAACGAGCAGCTGTTCTGATTTCTCGTGAGGAAGGTCTTAGGGAAACAAGCTCTATATGTCCTGTGGAGGATGATTTGAATCCAGAAAGACATGTCACGGACCAGGCTGCAATGTACCAGGGAAAAGATCATAAGGAACCTGATATGAATACAAGCTTGATCTCTCGAACAGATATCATTTCTAAAGCATATGATGACAGGGACTTTTGGGAACGAGCAGCTGTCCTGATTTCTCGTGAAGAACGTCTTAGGGAAACAAGCTCTATATGTCCTGTGGAGGATGATTTACATCCAGAAAGAAATGTCACAGAACAGGCTGCAATACAACCATCTTTCAGAAAATATTGTGAGGAGTCTCAACCAAAGACAAACTTGAAATCTCCAATTAATGTTACATCGGAAGTACACTGTGAAGATAGCTATTGGGAACGGGCAGCTAGTTTGTTTTCTTGTGAGGAAAGTCTTGGAATATCTGAAATAAGCAGAAATGAATATAATTTTGACCATGATATACAGGAGGTAAGTCCTGAAATAGAAGATATTATTAGAAGATTTAAAGTTTTACAGGAATATAAACAATCAGATATGGTGGGAAGAGATTCCAGAAAGCAAGTTGGGGAGGCCATTTTTGATGTTTCTGGCTCATTGAACAACTCTCTTCATCTAGAGGAGATTACAGCTGATGATCTGAATCCAGAAAGCTGCGAGTCTAATCAAGTCCTTTACCAAGCTAGACAGGGGGAAGGGACCTTTTGGGAACGGGCAAGTCTGCTGCTTTCTCGGGAGAAAATTCAGAGAGAAAGTCTAACTTCTGAGACCAGGGGCAAAGCAAACTCTGAATGTTCTATAAAAAAAGATTTGAATCCAAAATTAAATCTCACAGACCAAACAACAATACTTTCCCATCAAAACATTTGTGAGAGTTCTGGAACAAAGAAAAACATGAATTGTCTAAGGAATGTTATACCTCAAGAACACGATGAAATATGGAAACAGGCAGCTATTATGTTTTCTACACAGGAATGTCCTGTAGAATCTGATAGAAGCAGGAATTTGATTACATGCAATCAAAATACAATGGAAAGAGAAAAAATTCTTTGCAGATTCAAAGCTCTACAAGAATGTAGTCATCATTCAAATATAACAGTAAGAGATTATTGGAAGCAATTTGGCGAGGCCAATGTTCATGAGTCTGGTTCATGTAACTGTTCTCATGTAGAGGAGAATGTCAGCAATGATTTGAATACAGAAAGTTATAAGTCTAATCAAGATAATAGCCAAGCCATACAGGGTGGAGGACTTGCCAACCAAAATGTATATCCAAATACAGATGAAGTTCAAGAACGCCTTGCTGTTCTTTATCACAGGGAAGCTTCAGGGGGTGAAATGGAAGATTTTCAAACTGTAGTCATGTCCAACTACTTTGAAAAACAGGCATCATGTACGCTTGCATCAGAAGACATTCATGATATTATAAACTCTGCCTATGGTACTGAATATTTTTCCAATTCACATTCAGGACTGAAAAGTTATATGACATTTGGCAGGGAGGAGTTTCTATGCATTGTTCCTGCAACAGAATCTTCCTCTGAAGGAAATACACTGATCAGAAATCCAAGTATCCCCTCTCGATTAGAATCATTCAATTCGGATTCAGTACCTGATGTTTCAATTGATAGTCAATCACTAAATTTTGGTCAACCAATATCCAATCCATACGATGATCTTAATGATACTTTTACTGCTGAATATTCTGGTACAGCAAGTGAAGGTGGAAATGTTTTTATAATGGATGGCCATAGCCAAATATTTTCCGCTGGCTCCTCTTTAATCCCAAGTCTAGACTTAGACAAAAGGGATATCATCGGAATGCAGAACCAAAATTGCAGCAATCCTTCTAGAGATAGTGAAGATGCTGAATGTCTCAGTCAGGAGCTTGGCTGCATTTCAGAATGCCAACATGACATTGGTCACGATACATTTTCCTGTGAGATGGAAAGTTCAAGCACAGATTCAGAATTTAGTTGGGAATGTGTAGAAAAGGAGGAAGGTATATCATTTCAGTGTTGACTATTTCAATTTGCTTGTGTAGGAACTTGGTCCCACACAAGAGATCCATAGAGGCAAATCAAATGGTTTTTCTTTTCAGTGTGATGAAGAAAAACGTATTTTTAAACTGTAGATACAATAGATGAAAACAATAGTGTGCACACCTTAGCATTCAGTATTTTTTAATTTGTGTCCAATATTGAAAGTTGGTAAGACAATCATTTGGAGAAATTAAAACACCAAAATTTCAAACAAATGTTATACGCTTTCTTTCACTTTGAAGGTCTTATCCTGTGACAAACTAATAGTTCCACATTACCCGCCTAAGGTGAACCTGCTGCTACTAAGTTCTTTCTTCTAGTAGAAATATAAGCTAAGAATGTTCTGTAAACTGAGATTAAGGGGAGTTGCTTTTTTATTTAAGCAGCCTTTAATAGCATCTGGCTATTAACCTGCCTTTTGTTAGCTGTTTTTTGGACTTTCATTGGTTTATTTTTAGTCTGAGTAGTTATGGAGGTCATGATGTGGCATTATTTATTTAAGTATTCGTTGATGGTTAAAATTTCAACAAGCTAATTACCAAATTATATGCGATGTTGGAAGTAATTGCCTTAGAGACTTGAATTATATGTATGGGAAAGTGATTGAAATTGTCTAAGTACTTGGTGTGAAACCTGTAGCATGGAGAAGTTATAAAATAAGCAAGCTAGAATTCATAAATTTGTACTTGTTGGGTTTCTAAATATGTGGCACATATTTATTTTAGAATTAGTTTTTTCATTTACATACATGCAGAAATTCAAGGTCAAATTTTTCCATATATAATTTGAAGCGCACCATCATAAGAGTAATATTTATGCACTTCACAATGTTATCTCTTTCCTAATGCTTTCATTTCTTTAGAATTTGTTTTACATTATAAGTTAAAGTTCATTTCTGTAGAATTTGTTGTACATTTAAGTTAAAAGTAGTGTATGTAGTAATGATCTTATAAAGAAAATTTCAGGATTATGAAATGAGCATACACAAAGCACTATTTTTCAATTTCATCAATGTTTTATGCTTATAGAAGGTAGCACAATTTTAAAGAAACCTACATTAATATCAGTTTTGAATGATCCATGTGCAAGGATGACTTAGATATATATATTTTCCGTAGGTACCATTGCATTTAAATGCCCTTATCTACCTCCAATCTATTATTGAGAAGAAGACGATGATTATTAGGGATAGTCTGCCTGCACAAAGCTTGAGGATACCCTATGTTATATGACATCAATGCCACGCAAGTAGAATGTTTTACAATAGGCCAACTCCTTTTCACATGTTAGCTAGGCATCTAATATCTTTGCACATTCTTCCTATATGATAGAGAGTGTTTCTATGATAACTCTATATGTGATTTGTGTATCAACATTTTAGGTCATAATCCATAATTCATCATTAGAAAGAGAGAGAAAATGATAAGACCTTAATCTTGACCTAATAAATAGATGGGTTGGTGACTAATGGAAGCAGAGGGAATGAAAAATGAGATAGGAGAAGAATATTTTAATATAAAAATAATTTAAGTAGACTCCTACAAATTTAAAAAAGAAAAGAAAAAGTCAACCATAATTTAAATTTTTAGTAGTTTAGTTACATTGTTCTTGTATTGCAATTGACTTCAAATGTTATAATCTAACTTTGCCTACTTACTCTTTTGTATTAGAGTTGACTTTTAAATTTTATAATTTAAACTATTTTTTGAGGTGAATTTACATTGTTTTTGTATTAAAATTTTATTCTTCTCTCATTTTTCATTCCCTCATTTCCTCTTAACAACCACCCTATCTATTTATTAGGCCAAGTTTGCAATCTGATCATTTTCTCTCTTTCTAAGATGGATCATGGAGTATGATGTGAAATGAATACAAAAATTACACAGTTATTACAAAAGCACTCTTATCATATGGAAACATCATATCTATTGTTCTTCAAACATTTTAATCTATTAAAAATATTGTTAATAGATTCTTATTATATGATTATTAGTTCAAAAATTTAGTTATCATTGTTTTGCATGTGGATAAAGTACTCATCTTAGAACAATTTACTCCTAATGAAATAATAGACATTGATGCAATAAAAATAATGTATTGTTTTCCATGTGCCTTTTGTTGAAAAAAATAAAAATAATGTATTGTGAGTAAAAAAGTAGCACATGTTGTATGATTAATATGTATCTCTTTATTAGGAAAATTATAGTATCCTACAAACACTTTGTAAAATATCTCCTATATAAGTATACATTTCATTCATTTAATCCATATATTGTTGTAGATAGCTTTGTGAGTTTTATATTCAAGAAAAGTGATATCTCCTATATATGTATAAATTTCATTCCTTTGATCCATTTATTGTTGTAGATAATTTTGTGAACTTTATATTTGTGAAAAGTGATTTTGCATGCTTTTAATATTCCTATTATCTTTCAACTTGTCTATTTTAT
This sequence comes from Sequoia sempervirens, assembly GCA_007258455.2. Lineage (NCBI taxonomy): Eukaryota > Viridiplantae > Streptophyta > Pinopsida > Cupressales > Cupressaceae > Sequoia > Sequoia sempervirens. The sequence continues at coordinate 39,676,323 of VDFB02292527.1, read as the reverse complement.
GAACATATACTGGTTGTAATTGATGAAGATTATTTTCCCCAATCATCTATCATCTATCTCCCAATGAAGCAAACAACTTTCTTCTCGTGATCAAATTTAATATTCATCTTGTTGATTGCATTTGAAAATTTGTTGTAATGCCCAACCCTATGTATTCTTGTGCTTGGAAAGTGTGTGTTGTTGACTTAGTTGTTGTGATTATTAAAGTAAAGATGAATTGTTACAATGATGATTTTAGCCTTATCTACTTAGGAATGTTCTAAACAATCCATGGTTCTCAAATATGAACTCACAATTCTAAAATTTGACTCGAATTTGGGACTCATAAAAACTTGGAAAACTTTTTGAATATCAAAAATCTATAAAATAATCCTAATTAACATGCATAAAATTGAATATTCAAAGGTCACGAGATTTTTTTTTTCATTTATAGATTTAAAATGAGTTGAATTCAAATTAGTATTATATGATCCCATAGATATGTGTGCCCTTATTTCCGTTACATAGTTTTGTATTGGTTTATATGTATGTTGTTTTGTGATCACATTGGATACTAATGTGGGTATTATATGAGGCATTACTATTTTTATGATTGAACCATTATGGTCCATTTAACTTCAATATTTTCTTTATTATTATTATTATTATTATTATTATGAGATGCCAATTGTTTAATTTCAATAGTTCAGTGTTATTAAGTGGTTAATCAAATATGGTTCAATCATGCACCTTTTATGTTATCTTGATTATGTTACACTTAAAGGATAATTACTGAGTTGTGGTTTATATAATATGATTATGTGAGATGTATGTGACTTGTGTGAATGCATGCACATATTGGTTATTTATTATATTGTGCTTTAGCTATGTAATGTTGGATATGCTTGATTTGTATGTGAGTGTGTAGGGCACATTGTTAACCAATGATGGTAATTTTATAGATGATCATATGGATTTGTTTGATTGTGTGTATCGCTCTTGCTCCATAAGCGGTGATAAGATGTAATTTCTACTTATCAAACCATCTTTCCTAATCACATGTGATTTAGAAATTCCCTTGTCATTAAACTAAGAAAATGTGTTTATTCTATGTTTAATTAATTCTCTATCATGTATAATGCTTTTCTATGTGTGTAGAAATGAATTAATTGCTTTCAAGATTGAACATTCATTTGAAAAATTCAAGGGTTGGATGGTATTAAAATAGTGAAATTATGAGTGTTGAAAAAAAAAAATTATAATTACAAAAGTATCTTAAATACATAGAAATTTTTGTGACAATGAAAAGTTGTTAAGTGACTTATTGAGCAAGTGGGTCATAAAGGATTATATTTGGAAAGTTGATATTATCTCTAAGTTTGTTGAGTATGTATATAAAAATAATAATTTAAAAGTAAGTTTGTTTACGTATTAGAAAAGAGTTTCATTGTTGAAACCTTATACAATTTTGAGATTGAAAAAGAATATAGATAATCTAGAGAAAATATTTTTAAAACCTAGAGTGAGTTCTTCATGATTCTGAAAGTAGCTTTTTCTTGGAAGAAGGATTGAAATTTTTGGAGTGGCTTGCTATGATCTTGGGAAGTCCTTGGATTCCTAGTTTGAAAAGATTTAAGGTATTCATATTTGTATGTGTAATGTCATAAAATTGCATCGCTTGCAATTTCACATACGTTCTTGCATCTACTTTAGTGTCCATTCTCTTAGCATTTGTGTAGGCTCATTTTAGCCCCTGCATTAGCCTTTTTCCCCTCTCAGAATGCTCGGGACCCCTTTTCAGCAGCTACCTTCGTGCATCAGCTTTGCGTCAAACCTTGTGCTTTTCCCGTTCTCGTCGTTTTGTAATGTGATGTGTCTAGACATTAGCATTCTGTGCGAATGTCCATGTGCTGCGCTAGCATCCTGTGACATTTTAACATTCAAACGACCATTTTCAAGCATGTTTGCCACTTGCCACTTACCTTTGTCGCTGGTAACGGCCCGGGATGCCTTGTAACCACTTGAGAAGCTTCTATTCCCTCCTATTCTCTCTTTAAATGCTATTTTCCCTATTCATTTATGCTTCTGGCTTCTTTCTAGCTTCTTGGCTTCACTCTTTTCCCTCTTTACTCTCTTGCTAGCACAAATCTCTTGCTTGTCACATCAGCTTCAAGCACTCTTGCATTCTTGCAATGCTCTTTGCAGCTCTTTTGGCTCTCACAGCTATTGCTCTTTCTCTTTGGCTTCCTTAAGCCTTGCGGCTGATATCTTTCTTACCTTGTGCTTGCGAGCATCTGGAATTTCTCATATCCCCTATCTACTGCATCTCTATTTTGTGATATGAGTTCTCCTCCTTGAGCGGGGATTGCTTTTATCACTTCATATTTGCTTACTTTGCTCACTTTCTCTATCTATTTGGTTGTCTGTGGAGTTGGGAACACCAAAACAGGGGTTTGACTAAGGTAAACCCCTATATAGCCCCAACATGTTCTCTAGAACTTATGTATGCAAGTATTGAACACATTCATTTGTTGGAGGCTCCATTACTTGGGTTTTTGTGAGTGTATTCTATCTCTCATCCTTTTTAACTTTATCATTTGCACTTTGCTTCATCTTAGTTCTGTTACCTTCCCACATTCTGTAAGTTCTTAGCAATCTGATTGTTAGTAGTCATTTTGCTGCTTTCTGTGATAAAATCGGTTTCTGGTCCATACGAGATGCCATCACGCCTCTAGAACTCTAGCGCGCTGCACTATCATCCTTAGTCCGCACTACCGTCCTTTGGTCGAGAGCTCGTTAGTTTGTCCAGAAAACCTTTGTGATTTACTCCTTATGATTCTAGAACTCTTGCGTTGTTCCTTGAGATAGTTTAAGGCAGTTTTCCCCTTGGGAATCTCTCGAGAATAAAGAGACTCATGAGTAGCAAATCCCCCTTCTCTACATTTTGGTGAACTTGACGTGAATCACAGTATTTTAAAAAAACTAGGAATTTATTTACCCCAATTTGGTGGGGTCATAACTTTTGACTTGATGCTTAGAATTCAAAACCGTTTACATCTTGGAAAGGTCTCCAAGAGGACTAATTTAGTCTTTAAAATATTGTGCCTTCAATAGCTGAATTTTAGGGACCAATGGAAGTTTCAACCCCAAATTCTGCTCCAAAGACCTCCAAAAAATGCAAATTACTAGAACCTAGAAAATACCGAAAAAATTGAAAAATCAAGATTTTTGGTTTTTCTCAGTTATGTCACCCCTAGATTGCTCTAGATAGGCCAATGTGTCTATATCTCTATTTCAAAATGTATTTTCTATCTTTCTTCCTTCTATCTCTTTCTAGCTTTGTTAAGAAGCTTCAAGAAGTTCTCTTAGAAGCACATGAAAGTGAGTTCTTGTCTCCTTTCTTATTATTCTTTGCTGATCCCTCTCCTAAGATTCCTTCTAAGGATATTTTGGTGCAGGAGGATGAAATCATTGACACCTTTCTTAATCTTACTCCACATTCTCTTCATTCCAGTGCACTCTCTTCTAGAGATGATGCATTAGTGAATGATGAATCTCCTCTCCATTCCAATGCACTCTCTTTTGGAGATGATGCATTAGTGAATGATGAAGTTCCTTTCACATCAGATCCTCCAAGGATAGATGCTGAGCATGATTCTTCAAATAATTATTCCAAAAGTTGTGATGATTCTGTAAATGTAATCTATGTCTCTGTTTCCCTTAAAACGCCTAAGAGACTGGTCATTTATTTGACTACAACTAGTCCTTCTCCTAAAAGGATTTGTTCTATTGACGGTGTCCCATTTGATAACGATTCTCTTGATCTTTCTATGGCTCCCTCTTATAGAGCGGTAGCCCATAATTATAATACTAGAAAGAATGAACAAAATGTTGATCAACCTACTTCTTTACCACCTTCTCAACCAAGTCTTCCTTTAGCTCCTAAACCTACAACTAAAGCACCTAGTGATTACGATCTTGTCGAGCAACTTCGCGTTACTCTAGCCAAGTTCTCACTGTGGGACTTGCTTTAGTCTACTCCGGTTTATCAAGGTATGCTCTAGGAAGCCTTGCAGAAGATCCTCTTGCCTGCCTCTGCTAGGACAATGGATGTTAATGCGTTGATGGCTCATATTCGTGCAAATTCATTGAATATCACATTCTATCTGCAAGAACTTCCGCCCCCAGATGTGCAGAAACAAGTAGATCCTTTAATGATTATAGTTAATATTAATAATATCAGCATTAGACGTACTCTCGTTGCCACTGGTTCGTCACTCAATGTATGTAGCATTGATCTATTGCCTAAGATTAACATTGATTCATCTTCTCTTAATGCTTCTTCTATTGTCATTCATGGGTTCAATAATGTCGGTCGACAAGCCCTAGGCATAATAGTATTGCCTTTGAGGTTGGGACTTGTTATTGTACCCACCCTTGTATATGTTATGCCGGAAAAATTACCATATAACCTTCTTCTTGGTAGATCGTGGATTCATGATATGGGTGTAGTCCCGTCTACCTTGCATAAATCTATTAAGTTAATTTGCAATAATCAAGTAGTCATAGTCATGGCTGACCCTTAGGCTATGCACTTCTGTGAGATGGCAGCTACTGGTCAGGTTTTGGTTGTGCCTACTCTTATCCCTTCAATATATTCCCATGTGTTGACATCTACTCTAGCAATATCTACTACAAAGGATACTCTTGAGATAGATGTCCCTGAAGAAGATCCTTCTAAAGCAAGAAATCTTAAGTCTACTCCTTCCACCTCTTCTTAAGAAAATGCATGTCTTGGTGATGATTGGGGTTCTCTAGACTTTACAAAATCCTTCGTTGGAGAAAATAAAGTCACCCCGATCCACTTAGATCTTCTGATAACATCATTCAAACCTGCTACCAAAGATGGTTATTCTTTTGCATCGCGGGATAATGTAAGCAATAGTTGTAATGTTCATAATGTTGGTCCTCCTCCTTCTGAGGAAGATGATCGTACTTCTATTAAAGAGGCTAATGTTGGCAGTCCTATAAAGAAGGATGATAGTGATCCCATAGAAGAGTGTGATCCCCGTTGTTGGAACAATGCTCTCTATGAAGATCCTCCTCCTTCTCAAGATTTGCAAGCATGTTATGGCCTTGGCTTTAAGCTTGTCTCTAAATATGGCTATGGGCATAAAGGATGTGGGTGTTATGAACAAGGCATTCAGGTCCATATAGAATGTGCACCTCATAAGCATAATTTGGGGCTTGGTTGCTTGAATGAACAATCTAAACAAAAACCACAATTGAATGTTGGCATGATTCCAGCTCAACCTCATCCTCTTGAGGTGATTCATCCTCCATTATCCACTATCTTTGTGCCTTCTTGTGAGCAGTCAAAATTTTCTCTACAAGAGAAAGGGTTGTTTCCTGCTCCTCATCCTCTATTTGAGCAAGAGCTTTGTTTGTTGTGGCTTCTAAAAGTACAGTTGATTACTCTTCTTTCTACATGTAAGAAATTTCATAAGCATGATAAAGAAAAATATTCTTTTTGTGCATACAATCAGTGCTTGGCCATTCCACTAGTGAATGTAAGGCCTTGAAGGATAAAATACAACTTCATGATTATGGTACCATAACTCATCTATTTGATGATGCACCTGCATCTTCTTCAAATGACAAGTGATATCGAGGTCTACCTCTATCCTGTATGTTTTGAGTATCTTAAATGGTTCTCCTCCCCTGTATGTTGGGTGTAGTGACAACTTGTTCTGGAGATGTGCGTACTTCTTGAGGACTCCCTCTCTTCTCAATGTATTTCAAATGAAGCGTCCCTTGAGTGGACCCCTTTTTCTTTTGAAGGGTTCTTGAGGGACCCCCTTTGAAAGCTTCTCATTTGAATGGATTCATTGGTGTCTAGCTTGGGGGCAACCTGGCTAGACCTATTTTTTTGTGATTGTCCTGCAATGCAACTTGCAATAGCCATAGGTTCATCTGATTAGTCTTGTTGTACAGGATCAAGAACCTATAGAGCTCATTTGCATCAAGCTTGCCTAACATGTTTAGTTTGCAGATTAACAAGTTGCTTTGCAGGTGCACCTGTGAAGCTACTTTTCAATCAACCTTGTAGGACCGAGCACCCGTGATGACCAATCCGACTCTGTAGAGTCTCTTACATCGGACTTCCCTCAGGAGAGAGTACCTGTGGTACCTTCTTTTCAAGTCTGAGGACCTATAAAGTGCTTTCATCCTATGGGATATGTGCACCATCGCTCTGCAGACCTTCGGTGCACTTTGTTCAACTCTATAGGAGAGAGTACTTGCAGAGTCTTTTGTTCACCTTCCTGTAGGTTTGAGGGCCTACGATGCATTTTGTTCAAATCTCGTCAGGAGAGAGTACTTGTGGAGCCATCTCTCTTGGAATTTTCATTCCTTTCTAGCTTCTCCATCTCTCTAGTCTTAAATTCACTCTCTTCTCAAATTGTATATACCGGATCAAAGATCTACATCTTCACCTTGAGTATATGCTCTTTCTCTCTTCAAAGTTGATTGCTTCTCTGACTTTTGGGTGCATTCTTCTCTTGAAGCAATCAATCCTTACATTCTTCTCTCCATTTAAGAATTCTTTTATGTGCTATTTCTTAATTTGGGGACGACGCATAGTACTGAAACAACCTTTTACATCGAGGTCTCTTTCACTTTGCTGACTCAAATCTTGTTAGTTAGTTAGGTGCTTATGTGTATGTTTTTTTATGTTCTAACCCCGTGATGTAGTGGCTTCTTATTTTCTAACATTGTTGTCTTGTGCAGGTCTTTCTTGTCTAATGTGTTTGTTTTGTAGGTCTTCAGCCTGGGAGCATGCTTCTTTGGTTCGAAGAGTTATCTGCTTCCTCTACAGTATCCTTTTGGCATCATGATGCTATTTATGTTTAGTAGATTTCCTTTAGCGTGCATATTAGTGTAGATTCATATGCCCGCTAAAGTGGGGGAAAAATTTAATGTTGTAAAATTGCACTGCTTGCAATTTCTCATACATTCTTGCATCTGCTTTAGTGTCCATTCCCTTAGCATTTGTGTAGGATCATTTTAGCCCTTGCATTAGCCTTTTTCCCCTCTCAGGATGCTTGGGACCCCTTTTCAACAGCTACCTTTGCGCATTAGCTTTGCATTAAACCTTGTGCTTTTCTTGTTCTCGTCGTTTTGTAACGTGATGTGTCTGGACACTAGCGCACCATGTGGACGTCTGCGTGCTGCGCTAGCATCCTGTGACATTTTAGTGTTCAAATGACCATTTTTGAGCATGTTTTCCACTTGTCGCTTACCTTTGTTAGTGGTAATGGCCCGGGATGCCTTGTAACCACTTGGGAAGCTTCTATTCCCTCCTATTCTCTTTAAATGCTATTTTTCCTATTCATTTATGCTTCTGGCTTCTTTCTAGCTTCTTGGATTCTCTCTTTTCCCTCTTTACTCTCTTGCTAGCATAGATGTCTTGCTTGTCACAACACCTTCAAGCACTCTTGCATTCTTACAATGCTCTTTGCAACTCTTTTGGCTCTTGTAGCTATTGCTCTCTCTCTCTCTCTGTGGCTTCCTTAAGCCTTGCAGTTGATATCTCTCTTACCTTTTGCTTGCGAGCATCTTGGGATTTCTCATATCCCCTATCTACTGCATCTCTATTTTGTGATACGAGTTCTCCTCCTTGAGTGGGGATTACTTTATCACTTCATATTTTCCTACTTTGTTCACTTTCTCTATCTATTTGGCTGTTCGTGGAGGTGGGAACACCAAAATGGGAGTTTGACTGAGGCAAACCCCTAGATAGCCCCAACATTTTCTCTAGAACTTATGTATGCAGGTATTGAAGACATTCATTTGTTGGAGGTTCCATTACTTGGGTTTTTTTTGAGCATCTTCTATCTCTCATCCTCTTTAACTTTATCATTTGTACTTTATTTCATCTCAGTTTTGTTACATTCTATTACCTTCCTGCATTCTATAAGTTCTTAGCAATCTGATTGTTAGTAGTCGCTTTGCTGCTTTCTATGATAAAATCAGTTTCTGGTCTGTACGAGATGCCAACATGCCTCTGGGACTCCAGCACATTGCGCTGTCATCCTTAGTCTACACTACTGTCCTTTGACCGAGAGCTCATCAAATTTTCTAGAAAACCTTTGTGATTTATTCCTTATGATTCTAGAACTCTCACGTTGTTCCTGGAGGTAGTTTAGGGCAGTTCGCCCCTTGGGAATCTCTTGAGAATAAAGAGACTCATGAGTAGCGAATCAACCTTCTCTACAGTATGTTTTGTAAGTGTTTTGGAATAATGAAAGATTGTTTGTGATGATTATATGCTCAAAATGAGTGTTTTGTTTCTTTTCATTGTTCCTATGAAAAAACTTGATACTTTCTTAATGTAGGTCATGTGTATTGTGTAAACTTTCAAAGGAAACTTGAAAAATTTAGATTTAGATTTATTAGCTTATTTGAAGAGTTCTATTTTATGGATATTTCTAAAAATATAATGGTAAGGGAAAAACTTAAGCAAATGACTTGCTTGTTTCTTGTTTGCAACTCTTTCACTTTTCATAAGAATCATTTTGTAGATTTATTTTTCTTATATTGTTTTAGGAATTGTTGAGATAACGGGAGGCTTGGAGTGGCCATTCTTGTCCAACCTTTATTGAATTTTACCTAGTTTTTGATCAAAGGTTGTAAGCAATAAAATGATTAGATGAATATTGTTTCCCAAATTCTAGGATTTTATCTAATGTTTAATACAATTTAGGGAGAAGTGTCCCTAGTGTACGGGTTTATACTATGAGACTTACTATGTCTCATTAATCCCATTTGGATGGCCAAAGTAGATGACACTCCTTTTCTTAGTCCATCTCTTCTTCCTTATGTTAATTGGATTGTGTGCGTCTAATTTGTGATTGATAAACCTATGTTTGAGTATGTTTTCGCATGTTCTAAATCATGTGATTGATGAGTTTGTTCTTCTAAATATGAACTCATATTCACTGTCAAGTGGGGTGAACCTTTGGGTTTCACTCGATAGACCATCTGCCATTGGTTTATGGAAGGAGTGATGAAAAATCCATTTTGGAGAGCTTGTATGATTCTTTGTTTCTTTTACTTCATGTGTGCACTTTGTAATTAAACAAATGGAAAAGTATAATTATTGATCTTATGGATTCAATTATATATTTGAAATGGATTCTACAAGTTGATTATCTCAATTATAATTTTATTTGAGCAAATTTATTTTATAGTTAGATTTAATTTTGTATTATATACTTTGAATTAAAAGAGGGAAAATAATGTTGAGATTAGAAGTTGGTTTGCATTTTTGAGGGTTGGGCCTTGTTGTATTTATAAATTGTGATCCAATGAGATATAGGGAAAGTTTGTAGAACATTTCTATATCTTGTAATCCTTAGTTACAATTTTTAATCAATGAATCTAAAATTTGAGTTTTGAAAATTTTAGATGCATTTCTAGGTCTTGACAACTTTTTGTGGTTCCTTTTAGTTGTATTATTCAATTTTGGTATGTGTTAATTTGGAAGGTTGGAGAATCATATTATAAATCGTGTGAGATTTCATTTCTTAAAAAAATATTTTTCTTTACTTTTGAGAGTCTCACAGAGTTACCATGTCAATTAAGTGTCTAGGGTTTTGTGAAAGCATTGCTGCAAAAGCATTTTGGGATTAAAGTTTTTTGTTAATTTTTTTGGGTTAAATTGGCTTCTTTTTCCAATGATTGGATATTTTTTATCATTTCTTTCCTTTATAATTGTATATGTTGCAATGAACAAATTAATTGAATTAATAATGATTTGATTAAGAGATTATATTTTGAAATATGATTATTTCATTTTTATATTTCTTCATTTATACTCAAATTAAGTAATTAGATAATGAGCCTTTCTTTTTTCTTGTTCTTGGTTTGCATTTCTAGGTGGTGGCTATGAGTACCTAATTAGTAGTAAGGGTGAGACCTTATCTCTCATATTGGACTTCATGATGGTTTGAATTGTGATATTGAAGTCTTACACTTGTGTGTTGTCATGTGTGATGATATCCTTGGTGTATGTGTGTGTGCATTGTGACATTGCTATATAAAGATTGTTAATGTGAAAATTTTAATGGTTGTATTTTTACCCATTATTTTACTTAGTAAAATTTTGGCATTACGTATGGTATTAGAGCCCTAAGTCATAACATTGAAAAATATAGGTTATGTGTGTGTCTAAAAGTAATAATATATTTGTTGACCCTCACTTCTTTGTTGTGAATGAGAATACCACCTAGATCATACTTCCTACATTCTTGTTGATATGGTCATGATGAATTTGGTAGGGAATATTATTTAGAGATTCAAATTGAGGAATCTCATTTTAGACTACTTTAGATAGATGACATTAGTTTTTTTGGACTACAAATGGTGGGTAATTTATAGTATCTTTTGGAGAGGTTTTCTCCTAGGAAAGAGGGTACTCATGCAACTAGTTCATAACCTTCTTGAGAAAGGGATGCTACCCACTATGATGATTAAGAGCACTCTGGTGCAGGAGCACCTTGACAATGACATATTTTTTATGAAGCAAATCTTGGAGATTGATTAAATTTTGTTGATTCAATATAGTTGTAAGGTAATTTGAGTCATTTCCCATTTGTTGAGGACATTAGGATGGTCATTTGAGTCAAATATGAAAAAATGTAAGAAAAATCCAAAAGTTGTCACAATATTGCAAAAAATGCAAAATGATGTAAAGAGGGGAAGGTGAAAGGTATTTTTTGTTCTAGGTTGTTGAAAGGTAGTTAAAAGGTGTTGAGTCATGCTTAAATTCCTTTAAAAGGGCTTTGTAAACCATTTCTGAGGTGTGGGTGATTGAATGAAATAATTTGATTAACAAAAAACATTGTTTTATCCATTTATCTGCATAAACTCTTTGTTTTCAGGCCATGTACAGCCCAATACAGACTGATATTCATGGTTGAATGTGCGTAAGTGGAAATATCATCAATCACCTTCCATTATATTCTTGTTTCATGCAATTTTGTGGGATTTTGAATGAGTTATTGTAGTTTTTGTAAAAATAGTTAAAACCCTTGTTTAGGGTAAACAATAGCTAAGAAATTTGTATTTCTCCTTTTGTATTTAGTGGAATCTTTTGATTCTTTGTGAGATTTTTCTTATATGCATGTATCTCTATATTCTAATGGGTTTTGGGTCAAAAGAACAAGGTGAAGGCGTGAAGAATTGAAGTTTATGACTATAAATCTGGCATTGACTGGTAAAAAGCAGAGATCAAGAAGGTCATCACTTAGGGTTTGATAAACTACACATGGTAATGGGATTTTTGTGATTCAATAAGCATGAGTAAGTCTAACTAAACATTTTCTAAGCGTTGATTAAGAGGAATTAATTGTGGATATGATTTATTCAATAAGCCCTAGGTCAAAAAATGAGTAAAAGACTGGTAAATGACAAAATACAGTGTTATTTTATGAGTTTTTGAAGTGTTCACTAAATCCTTCATGAGTTTTCCTATTTTGTAAGGGTGTTTGGAAATAGATGAATCCATTTTTAGACAAGGATTGATATCTTACAAGTTTGTGATGATCATTTAATAACTGTTTTGTCAAGACAGAGTTAACACAATTTTGTAGTGAAATCATAAATGAATGGATTTAGGAATGGTGTTTGTTAAAATCACTTGATCAAGGTATGGGAAATGGTTTGATGAGTTTGAACAGATGTTTTGAATATGTCTGAGGAATCATCAAGGGTAAAGTAGGCTTGGAGAGTGGAATTGTTATGTTGGTAGCCTAAATAGGCCTAAATGCTCAATTAGGACAGTCAGTTTTGGAAGTTCTCAGTTTGTGATATTGATGTTGGTGTAAAAGGAGTTTAACCATGTTGTTCATGCCTAGTAAAGTTGTTCCAAGGGTTTGATTCATTGTTTGTGTCTTGGGAAGAAAAGTTTGGAATTTGGTGGTTTGTAAGTGCCTTGTTGGTAATTAAGGACAGTTGTAAGTAAAATAGTCATGGGTTGATGTTTCAAGGAACCTAGTTGATTTGAATCTTTCATTTTCATGATGTTAAAAGTGTGTTGATGATCAATAGAGATCTGATTTATAGATTTGAGTACTTGAGTTAAGTTTTATGAAGGAAAATGTGAGTTGGAAATGAGTAACCAAATAAGATGATTTTGGTGTTTTTTCTAATGATAATGAGATAGGTGGTTTTATTCCTTTGTATTGCATCAAAGTGGTATTAGAGCCCAACAAAAGGTCTGGGCCGAGAGAGAGTTTGAAGTTTTGTTTGTGGTTTTGTGTTGTGTTTGTCCAGGCTAAGAAGAACCTGGTTGGTGGCCAAAAGACTAGGTTGAGGATAAGTGGAAAGGACCTAGGTGAGGCTGAGAAAGTTGAGAAAAGTGAGTTGTGAAGCAAGGAGAGACTTGCTTAGAAACCATCTGAAAGATGGAGAATTTGAGAAGACATTTGTAGGTAGAGGAAGAGAGGAAAAAGAGAAAAAGACAAGAGAAGTTTGACAGAGAGTTAGCAGCAATAAAACAAGACATAAGAAGATTGGAAGAAGAGTTTCAAGAGTCTATGATGAAGATGGAGCAGATGAAAAGTTGGCACTTGAAGATTAAGCAAAGAAAAGTTACATGGCCCATTCAAAAGATTGCCAAAAGAAGGAAAAGGCAAATGAAGATAAAAGATGAGGAAGTGTTTCACGATGCAAAAGAAGACTTCAAGGATGAAGAAGACAAAGGTATTCCCAAGTATGAAGAGGAAGATGTAGAAAAGACAAAGGATCTAATTTCAGAAGAAAGGGATATGGAGTTAGAAATGATCAAGGATGAATTGCTTATGGAGATTTGCAAAGAATTGAGAAAAGATGGAGGTAATGTGATCAAATTAATGTATCATTTCTTTATTGTACTAATTTTGTGGACAAGGAATCATTTGCAGATTAAGATGCAGCAGATAGGAGGAGGACAAAGTGTTGAGATAAGAATTGTGAAGCAGCAGAGTGTTGGCAAGCAAGATAGAAAGCTGATTTGCATGGAAAAGTTCAAGCCTAAGGTGAAAATGAAGGTTTTTAAGAGTAGTTTCAAGGTGGACTAGAAGCAGAGCATGCAAAGGATGAAGATTTTTGGACAACTTCAAATTCAAGTGGACTTGAAATTCATTTGGCCGAGAGTATGGTGCAGGAGCACCTTGACAATGACATGTTTTTCATGAAGCAAATCTTGGAGATTGATTAAATTTTGTTGATTCAATATAGTTGTAAGGTCATTTGAGTAATTTCCCATTTTTTGAGGACATTAGGATGGTCATTTGAGTTAAATATGCAAAAATGTAAGAAAAATTCAAAAGTTGTCACAATATTGCAAAAATTGCAAAATGATGTAAAGAGGGGAAGGTGAAAGGTCTTTTTTGTTCTAGGTCATTGAAAGTTAGTTAGAAGGTGATGAGTAATTATTAAATTCCTTTAAAAGTGATTTGTAAACCATTTTTGAGGTGTGGGTGATTGAATGAAATAATTTGATTAACAAAAAACACTATTTTATGCATTTATCTACAAAAACTCTTTGTTTTCAGGCCATGTACGACCCAATACAGACTGATATTCATCGTTGAATGTGTGTAAGTAGAAATAAAATCAATCACCTTCCATTATATTCTTGTTTCATGCAATTTTGTGGGATTTTGAATGAGTTATTGTAGTTTTTGTAAAAATAGTTAAAACCCCTATTTAGGGTAAACAGTAGCTAAGAAATTTGTATTTCTCCTTTTGTATTCAATGGAATCTTTTGATTCTTTGTGAGATTGTTCTTATATGCATGTATCTCCATATTATAATTGGTTTTGGGTCAAAAGAACAAGGTGAAGGAGTGAAGAATTGAAGTTTATGACTGTAAATCTGGCACTAACTGGTAAAAAGCAGAGATCAATAAAGTCATCACTTAGGGTTTGATAAACTACACATGGTAATGGGATTTTTGTGATTCAATAAGCATGATAAATTCTAACTAAACATGTTCTAAGTGTTTATTAAGAGGAATTAATTGTGGATATGATTTATTCAATAAGCCCTAGATCAAAAAATGAGTAAAAGACTAGTAAATGACATAATACAATGTTATTTTATGAGTTTTTGAAGTGTTCACTAAATACTTCATGAGTTTTCCTATTTTGTAAGGGTGTTTGGAAATAGATGAATCCATTTTTAGACAAGGATTGATATCTTACAAGTTTGTGATGATCATTTAATAACTGTTTTGTCAGGACAGAGTTAACACAGTTTTGTAGTGAAATCATAAATGAATGGATTTAGGAATGGTGTTTGTTAAAATCACTTGATCAAGGTATGGGAAATGGTTTGATGAGTTTGAACAGATGTTTTGAATATGTTTGAGGCATCATCAAGGGTAAAGTAGGCTTGGAGAGTGGAATTGTTATGTTGGTAGCCTAAATAGGCCTAAATGCTCAATTAGGACAGTCAGTTTTGGAAGTTCTCAGTTTGTGATATTGATGTTGGTGTAAAAGGAGTTTAATCATGTTGTTCGTGCCTAGTAAAGTTGTTCCAAGGGTTTGATTCATTGTTTGTGTCTTGGGAAGCAAAGTTTGGAGTTTGATGGTTTGCAAGTGCCTTGTTGGTAATTGAGGACAGTTGTAAGTAAAATAGTCATGGGTTGATGTTTGAAGGAATCTAGTTGGTTTGAATATGTCATTTTCATGATGTTAAAAGTGTGTTGATGATCAGTAGAAATCTGATTTGTAGATTTGAGTACTTGAGTTAAGTTTTATGAAGGAAAATGTGAATTGGAAATGAGTAACCAAATAAGATGATTTTTCGTGTTTTGTCTAATGAGAATGAGATAGGTGGTTTTCTTCCTTTGTACTGCATCACACTCTATGAGCCATTGTAGGTCTAGTGTGTAGCAAGAGTACTCTTTTCAAGGGGCTAGGAATCCAACTAGAGGTTTTAGAGAGTTAGTAGACCATGTGAGGCATCTTATTTGATTATATACATCAACATTTAAGGGTTCCACGAAAGGAACTGTTGATGGTCAAAATAAAACAACAAAATTAAAAAGAACATTTCTACTCTATTTCTCTTGAAAAAAATAGCTAACCTTAAACCACCTATCTTCCAAGGTCTCGGTAGTTGGTTCTCAACTGTGTTGTCATCATTCAATGATTCATGCAACTATAATATTCAAGGGGCCTTTGTCAGTAAAACAGTACAAATTGGATAATATGAAGTAATCCAACATGGGGTTTTTAAATAAATAGAAAAAAGTTCGATCAAGGCTTTGGAACAGTAAAATGTGAATGAATATTTCATTAACTTTAGACATGCAATTTATGTAATGAGCATTTCCTAATTAGATGAAAATTGTAAAATAAAACAGTTCACAAAGAGTTCATGCAATCACATTCATCCACAAAGCAGATTTAATGTACATAACCATTCATCATCACTTTTTTTTTAGAATTAATTTTCAATAACAAACATCACCAAATCATTACAAAATCAGAAGATCAATGATTAAAAACAAAATAGCATCCACAAATAACTCAATAGACGGTTTTGAATTTGGTATCTTCTATTGATTCTCATCAATTAAGAGACATTTATGCCCAGGAAAATCCACTTACATACGAGAAACCATTGTCTATCAACATTATTGTTAAACTAACAAACTTCTAGAAATTTACTATTTGCATTAAAACTGTAAAAATGTTTAACTGTTGCATAATAAAAGTAGTCTTAGGCAACAAATTTGACTTCAATTTTCTGACCTTTACAATGAGGATAAATTTTAATCTTATAGAAAGAATTAACACTAATTTCTCCTTTCAAAAATCATGATCCATCAATCGGGGCCCAGATCCGCAATTATAGGGGGTGCCTCCAGTTGAGTCTCAGTCTCCTTTTTGCTGAAATTGTTGAATTTGAAGGAGTATGCCTCATGCCAACTAACTGGGAGTTGCTGCTGTCCACTACTGCTAATCACTGTACCCAATTCCTGGCCTACCAAAATTGATCTGGAGCTAACTGTTTGTCAAAAATTGATCTAGGATTTGATCTTTGTTGACTATATTCTATTTCAAAAACATAATATTCTCTTTTTACTTGCACCGTAGAAAAAAGGCAACTTGCTTGAGTTGGGGAATAATTGATGATAAATTAGACTTAATAAGGCCTTGATTTGGTGTTGCGAGGTGTTTTTCATATCCACACTAGGTCTTGGGCCCTTTCAAATGCATTTAACGATGTCTTGTAAAGGTGTTGCAAAGGACTTTCACGCTTTTCTAGACTTAATGAACCCATGTTCCCTTAATTCAACATTATAAAATATATTTAATTGCATTTTCACATCAATCTAGAAGGCTTGTAAACTAAATTTGACTTCAACCTAGTGTTGTAATGTGTTTTACACATTCACATTAGTTCTTGTTCCTTTCTAGGCTATGTGGACCTCATTTTAGTGTTGTAAAGTGTATTTAATCACACTTTCACATTGAATTTTGTGTCCCAAGCCCTAATTGACCTTCACATCATCATTAATAGGCCCCTATTACCCCATATTGTGCATCCTGAGGCAATATTTGATGAAATGACCGACATAGACATCATATAAACCTTATTTTCTTATCTCCTAAGAACCCAGTTGTCAAATGGGCCCCACTGGGACTAATTCGCTACTCGTGGTGAATGAGTCCCTGCTAGGTGGGACTGATTCACCCAAGGTGGCGAATGAGTCCCATTTGGGCCAATTTTGACATTTGAGCGGGAAAAACTAAAATTTAAGTTTATTATTTTCACATGTCGGCCTTAGGGATCCAATTTACGGGCTAATAAGGTGAATTTCCTATAAAATAAACTCTCTAAACCCTAAACCATTATTCATTATTCATCCATCATTCTTCCATCTCAAGTCAAGCAAGTTAGGGTTTCATCATTTCAAGTCATTAAGATAAAAATTTCCAAACATTTAAGGGAAGATTATTCATGTTTTGCTGCAGACATTCAAGATCAATCATCATGGAAAGGTTATATCCCTTCATTTCATGCTTATTATTCATATTATCTCTTCATTTGGTTTAATTACCTAAAAGGGGTTTGACCAAGGAAAACCCCCATGCCCTAACATCCAACATCTCTCTTTCTTGTCTTGTGTGTTTGTAGATTTAGACATCTTAGAGGCTTAGGAATCATTGAATATTGAAATCCAAAGTTGTTCAAGTCATGTCTTCATTGGATAAGGCAAAACATCAACAAAATGTCACTTTCAGGCCCGAATCTGACAATTTTAGAACCAAACACCTGGAGAAGTAGAAAGTGTAGACTGAAAGCTCCAATTTCCACCTTTGAATATTCATAAATTCAAAAGTGGACTCATTCACCATGAGTGGAAAATGAGTCCCACTTTTAAGCTTGATTTTGGTTTTCTACATTTTTGGATACCCTTCTGTCCGAAACGGGTTCCAGAACAATTTTACAAAACTGGGATTGATTCGCCTAGAATGGCGAATGAGTCCCACCAGGCCTAAAAGTTAGGATCAAAAACATTTCAAAATTCATTTCAAGCCTCCAACAATTTTACAGGTGCACTTCTTCAATTTCATTCATTTCTATTATAGTTTGCATTCATTTTTAGGTGTTTTTGCATTACACAATGTGTTTTCAAATAAAATGTTTTTCTTTAGTTTCCATTCAATAATCAATAGCTTTCATTAGTTTCCTACATTTCAATCATTTCATTTAGACGTAATTGCATCATACATACCTTAGATTGACTGAACCACTTAGATTTTGTGGTGTGAGATCTATCTTTTTCCTTTAGGTGAAAGACCCTAATTAAGCAAAGAGACATAGCATTCCACCACCTTAAAATCTTTGGTTCATTTTGGTGAACCTGATTTTAGAATAATTTATGATTTGGATTCCATTATCATCCTAGGAATAGTTTGCATGCATTAGATTTTGCATTGTTTTGCATTCTAGGGTTTCAAAAGCTTGCATTAGTGAAAAGCTCATTTAGCTTGCATTCTTGCATATAATTTCCTTACAAATTTCTGAAATTTTGAATCTACACTTAGGTCTACATCATACAACATCAAACACATAAAAAAAAAATCAAATTTTTTGAAAATTTTGCAAAAAAACCCTTATTGGGACTCATTCGCCATGCTGGGTGAATCAGTCCCTGTCTAGATTTTTGATTGACTGTTACAACATCAGAAACCTCATTTCTGTGCTTCCTAAGCCTCCTAGTATCATATAGCATAAGTTTGGAAAGTTTTTGGAACATTTGTTTTATGCATCTAGCTGAAAAACATCATTTTAGATTACTCATTCTTCAAATCACTTCAATTGCAAACATCTTTACATCTGAAAATGCTTACATTTCTAAAATTTTGCATAACATCGATAAAATTACTTCACTTTTACATACATCATGTTTCTATTCATAAAACTTTTCATAAGTTTGATAAAAGAACTTTTCATTCTTGCATATACATTGTTTACATTCTTAAGGTGTTGCATACATTGGATAAAAGTGTTTTGTATCTTTGCATATACATTGTTCATATTGTTGAAACATTGCATGAAATGGTTACATGTGCTTTTCATTCTTATCCAAACAATGCTAGTACCTTACATAACTAGACATATTAAGAAACATTCCCTATCTTATCCCTCTAAGAGTGTTTTTGTGACAAAGAATACATCTTTGAACATTCCTAACGATCATATTTGTTCTTCTCCTAATATATCTCCTATTGGAAAAGAAGATATTTTGGTGATAGAAGAACCACTTAATGAGAGTTTTGAGAATCCAAGTTGTTTCTCCCCTCTTACCTCTTTTTGTGGACAAGACATTAATAAACAAGATAACACAACCATAGGTAACCATGACACTAACATTTGTTTTTCTCCTAGTATCTCTCCTTGTTGTGAAGATGATACTTTGATGTTAGAAAACCTATTTTGTGAAGGTCATGAGAATCTTAGTTGTCCCCTTCCCCTAAAGAAACCCTTGTTGAGCACAACAATTCAACCCTTGATCATTCCCCTACCTATGATAAAGTCATTTTAGAAGAACCAATCCGTGAGTTTCAAGAACATTTGGTTTATTGTTCTCCTAAAAACCCTCCTCCTAAGGAAGATATCATGATGCAAGACAAGGATAAGTCTCACTCGCTAAGGGATGTTAACATTATTCAACCTCAACTCATTCTTTACCCTCCACATAAAACTCAAACTCAAACCAAACATGAACTCATCCTCTACCCACTTCAAAATAATGTGTTGCAACAATTGAGTCATAATATCATTGCTCATACATATAACACTCGCAACAATCTGCAACCGCAACAACAAACCACAACACCCCTACCCTTGCCTAACCCTATCATCCCTAATCCTATCTTACCAGGACCTCCTAGTGGAAAGGAGTACAATCTTGTCGACCAACTAAAGAATACTCCTACTAAGATATCACTATGGGACCTTATTCAAGTCTCCCCTCAGTATCACACCATGATTCAAAATGCCTTGCAACAAGTTCCTGTCCCTTCTAATATGCAACCACATAGTATCATAGCCATGATTCAAGCCATAAATGCTGACATTGTTTTCCACCAAAGTGAGCTTCCTCCTTTAGAAGTGCAAAAAAAAAAATGAACCTTTTATGATTATCGCTCAATACAAATGAAAAGGGATTAAGAGATCTCTTGTGGATACTGGTTCCACTCTTAATGTATGTGGAGTGAACCTTCTTGATAGACTTGGTGTTGATAAATCAAACATTTGACCCGATCCTTTATCCATCAGGGGATTTGACAATGTATGCAAACAACCGCTTGGTGTGATCACTTTACCTATTACAGTTGGAATGGCCACATTAGAAACACCAATCCATGTTATGCCTAATGATCTTGCATATAACCTTCTCTTAGGCCGATCGTGGATTTATGCAATGAATGGTGTGCCTTTTACTCTTCATCGCAAAATGAAATACCTCTACAAAAACAAAGTGTACACGCTTGAAGCTGAACCTCATCCAAATAGTTGTTTGAACATCGAGAAAAACAAAGAAAATTCCTCAAACACATTAACACCAACCACACAAATGGAGCCCGCACAACAAAAAGACAAACAACAACATACTGAACAAGTCACGATGCTATTAGAAGATGATTGGGGTTCCTTGGATTTCAAACATGACTTCATGGGTGAGTACAAAATAATCCACAAAGATTCAAATAAGGACAAAGAAACAACCATAATGTCAACAAAAACTTCAGACAACCTTTCGAAAGCATCCAGCTCAACCACTTTAGACAACAAAGAAAATTACACAACAAACTTTGAAGAACTTAATCAAGAACAACCACCGACTTCAAAAGCAATGAAAAAGCTTTATGGATGAGGTTATGAACTTATGAAACAACTTGGATATAGTGGAAAAGGATGTGGTTCTAATGAGCAAGGTATCCACAACCCTATCGATCCTATCACACAACAAGCAAATCATGGTCTTGGTTATTGTCCTGTGATAGAAATTTCCAAGCCTTTACTCAACATCAACACTCTCACACAACAATCCTCTAAACAAAATTTAACTGTAAAGCATCCTGAACTAATCAACACTAGTGGTCTTCATCATTCTCCTTTGCCAACAATCAAACAAACACCTACATCTTCACTTAATGTCAATTTCATCTCACAAGACACCAATGATTTTCATTCAATAGATTTTCCCTCCTATAAGAGTGAGAAAAAAATATCGTGACCTAGAGAAACTTGTGTAGGTATGACATCTACTACTAAGCAAGATGTATCTTTGACGGAAACCACAAGACCACCTTCTACCATTGATCAAGAGGGTATCTTGTCGAGACTCCTCCAAGATCACTTGATCACCCTCCCTCCTAGAACTCATAAGGAGTGCTATTACAAGACTTCATTTTGTGCATATCATAGAGTTCATGGTCACTTGACTAATGAATGTAAGGATTTGAGTACTCAAATCCAACATTTTTAGGAGTTTGGTGTTCTTCCTTATGTGGGGGGCACCTAATTCCTCCAATTGATGTTGATTTTTTCTCTACCTTGCATCTCATCAATCATTTCGGCTCACCTTTGTCCTGCACTAAGTGGGGGCAAGGGTTCAATAACCTTGTCTTCGTATGTCACTTTCCATTGCCTCTTTTGACTAGTCATTAACCTTTCATGAACATATAAGAGAAATCTTGGGATGTGGACAACATGCCTGTAGTTGGCTCGCATGTGACATACTACCTTATTCATGATGTAGCTTCTCGAAAACATATGACTTGGCATAGGGATTTCCAAGTAAGCTCTCATGACCTCTTCTACTTTAAAGCAATTGCTCATAGTACTGGTGTTCGCAACCACTTTAAAGTGGGGGGCATACATCACCACTCACATTTCATCGAGTGATTTTATTTTTCTTGCGATTTCCTCTCTTGGAAATATTAGGTACAATGTTTCCTTGGATGAGACCTTGCACTTATCCTCTCTTGGAGACATTAAGCATGATGTTCCCTAAGATGAGATATTGCACAAATTAAGCAAAATCCCTTTGAACAGTTATTGCACTATTTTGCATTTACAATGTCTATGAGTGTCAAGCATACGAAGTTTTGCTTACCTAATAGAGCTCGAACCAACATTTTTCTTTGTGGCACCTTATTAAAGTTATCAGGAGGTATAACTATGGTATGGTTGAGTGGGAAGCCCATTCTGAGGCATGACTTTCCCCATAGCCACCTATATGTTTGTGAGTACATACCACCCGATTGTATGTTTCTCACCTTTTGGGCTTTCTCACCCGACAGACAACCAAGAGTTCTGTCGCCCCAGAGTGAGTATGCATTTTCTTTTTGGACAAACAACCTATATTTGATCCACAACTAGTTGGACAAACGGTCGAAGCTTGATCCACCTTTTTATTTTTCAAATTACTTCTTTGGGACAACTCACCCCGCAGATGACCTAAAGTTCTGTGGCTATAGAGTGAGTGCATATTTTCCACCCCATTTTTCTTTCCTTTAGTTCTTGCCATTGCATGATTGCATATCTTCATGGTTTGACTTAGGATCTTGGATCCTGGGGGCTTGATTTCCTTCTTGATCTTTGTCATTCTTTGTCATCTGCATTTGTACACTTGGATCTCTTTTGAATGTCTACTTTAGTGTGAGTTTGAAGCAAGTTCATCCTCTCACTAAAGTGGGGGCTAAATTTACTATAGAAAAAAGGAAACTTGCTTGAGTTGGGGAATAATTGATGATAAATTTGACTTAATAAGGCCTTGATTTGGTGTTGCGAGGTGTTTTTCACATCCACACTAGGTCTTGGGCCCTTTCAAATGCATTTAACAATGTCTTGTAAAGGTGTTGTAAAGTGTTGTAAGGAATTTCATGCTTTTCTAGACTTAATGAACCCATGTTCCCTTAATTCAACATTATAAAATATATTTAATTGCATTATCACATCAATCTAGAAGGCTTGTAAACTAAATTGGACTTCAACCTAGTGTTGTAATGTGTTTTACACATTCACATTGGTTCTTGTGCCTTTCTAGGCTATGTGGACCTCATTTTAGTGTTGTAAAGTGTATTTGAGCAAAATTTCACATTGAATTTTGTGTCCCAAGCCCTAATTGACCTTCACATCATCATTAATAGGCCCCTATTACCCTATATTGTGCATCCCAAGGCAATATTTGATGAAATAACCGACATAAACATCATATAAACCTTATTTTCTTATCTCCTAAGAACCCAGCTATCAAATGGGCCCCACTGGGACTAGTTCACCACTTGTGGCGAATGAGTCCCTGCCAGGTGGGATTGATTCACCCAAGGTGGCGAATGAGTCCCATTTGGGCCAATTTTAACCTTTGAGTGGGAAAAACTAAAATTTAAGTTTACTATTTTCACATGTCGGTGGGCTAATAAGGTGAATTGCCTATAAAATAAACTCTCTAAACCCTAAACCATTATTCATTATTCATCCATCATTCTTCCATCTCAAGTCAAGCGCATTAGGGTTTCATCATTTCAAGTCATTAAGATAGAGATTTTCAGACATTTAAGGGTAGATTATTCATGTTTTTTTGTAGAAATTCAAGATCAATCATCATGGAAAGGTATTAATCCCTTAATTTCATGCTTATTCTTCATATTATCTCTTCATTTGGCTTAATTACCTAAAAGGGGTTTGACCAAGGCAAACCCCCATGCCCTAACATCCAACATCTCTCTTTCTTGTCTTGTGTGTTTGTAGATTTAGACATCTTGGAGGCTTAGGAATAATTGAAGATTGCAATGAAATTTTTTTCAAGTCATCTCTTCATTGGATAAGGCAAAACATCAACAAAAATTCACTTTTAGGCCTGAATCCGATAGTTTTAGAACTAGACTCTTGGAGAAGCAGAAAGTGTAGACCGAAAGCTCCTATTTCAACCTTTGAATATTCATAAATTCAAAAGTGGACTCTTTCATCATGAGTGGTGAATGAGTCCCACTTCCAAGCTTGATTTTGGTTTTCTGCATTTTTGGATATCCTTTTGTCCGAAACGGGTTCCAGAACAGTTTTATAGAATTGGGACTGATTCGCCCAGAATGGTGAATGAGTCCCACCAGGCCTAAAAGTCAAGATCATCAACATTTCAAAAGTAATTTCAAGCCTCCAACAATTTTACAAGCGCACTTCAATTTCATTCAGTTCTGTTACAATTTGCTTTCATTTCTAGGTGTTTTTGCATTACACAATGTGTTTTCAAATAAATTGTTTTTCTTTAGTTTCAATTCAATAATCAATAGATTTCATTAGTTTCCTACATTTCAATCATTCCATTTATACATAATTGCATCATACATACCTTAGATTGAGTGAACCACTTAGATTTTGTGGTGTGGGATCTATCTCTTTCCTTTAGGTGAAAGACGCTAATTGAGCAAAGAGACAACATTCCACCACCTTAAAATCTTTGGTTCATTACTTAGTTGTTTTATCTGTTTTGGTTGCACTAACTTGGTTGAAGTTCTCTTATGTGTTGCTAAAAGTATACTGAAAGGTCTCATCTTCAGGTCCATCTACCCATTCCACCCTAAACATTTCCCTTTGTAACTCCTTGGTAGTGGTAGTATACATATCTTGAAGCTAGGTGACATTCTTGGTAGCGTCTCGCACATAAAATCTGTTTTCCATCATTTTTTCCAGAAGAGGCTCTTCATCATCATCTCCTTCCTTTATCATCTTCTCCAACCTGATGTTCTATTGATCTTTCATCTCTTGTAAGGAAATCAAATCAGAATCCGATGAAACCTCCTTGCCAGTTACTTCAACAACAATCCCCCTAATCACCTTTCTCTCGTTAGATAAATCTTGTTGAGCATGGTTCAATATCCTTCTAAGCTCCATGAGAACCTCTGTTTTGAAGATTTTTATATTCATACATTTATCAATATAACTGGAATCTTGATCCTCCAAAATAGTAGACTCAATTACATCTGCCTTAGGCACCTTCTTCAGAATCCTCAACTTCTGCATATACCCTACATATATGTCCTCTTTCACTCCTAGCAGCTTAGTATATTTTTCTAGAGACTTGACCAGCTCACTTACCTATGTATAACTCTTAGAACCAACAGTGAAAAGTTCCTCTATCTCCTTCTTAAGAAGGTCAACCCATTTGTTCATCATTTGAGCCTTTCTTTTCATCTCGCTCAACTCATCAACTTCCTTGCGACTCATTAATACAGGTATTTATGTTGATGCTGGTAGTTCGAAAGTAGAAATAGCGAATTCATTTAAAAACCTTTTCATCTGCCCTACCTGAGCCTTAAGCTCATCCTTGGCCTATTTGTCCTTGATCAATTTTGACTTGGTAGTGGTAGCCACAATGCCAATGAGATTCATCTATTGATTCCTTGTATGCTTGCCTAGATTGATAGTACTCACTTGATAATTTGAAGCTTGCAACTCCCTATCATCCTTATCAGCTACTGGAGTTGCAATTTCTACCACCAAGTCCCCATCATCAGTGATCCTTGTGGAATGAATAGCTTAGGGCTTCTTCTTGGGCTTCACTTTTTCCACCTCCTTTATCATATCATCCCATGTCACTGGCTGGGCTTGAGCTTGTTTCCTTTTCTCCAGATTTAACTTTAGCATGTAGGGGCAGCTATGTGAGGCGTCACCTGTTGAGTAATTAGAGGTGTTGATGAAGGAGGTGTAGAGGAGATTGTTACCACTATTTTCTCAGAATAAGTCTTTTGTTGCTCTTCTTTTTCTTTTAGCACTCTCTCTTGCTCCATCTCATTTTTTTCTTTTATTAATTCTATCTTCTTCATCATCTCTAACTCTCTTTGGGAAACCTCTTCTTCATCTTTTTGTCTCTGCTGTTCCACTTCCATTGCATGAGCTTCCTCCTCTGTTGCTTTGTCTAGTTTAGATTTCTCCTGTTGTTCAAGCTCTTATGCACCGACCTCTTCCACAACTTTCTTTTGGGCTTCTGCAACTTCTTTCTCATGAGCTAGCTCCTCTTCCTTCACTGCTCCTCTTCTTCCCTAGCTAACTCCTCTGTAGCTTGTCTTTGAGCACTTTCTAATATTTTCTTCTACTCTTCTTCTATCAAAACATCCCTCATTTCTGCCTCATCCCAAAGGCTTCCTTCCTTGAACCCAGTGTCCTCTTTTCCACCTTCTTCCCTCTCAAGATACTCTTCATATTCTACTTTTTCCTCTTCCCAAAGTGGATTTTCCTTGGATTTTGATGGCACAATTGATTCCATTACATTAATTACTGGGTTCCTTTCTTCTGGACCAGCCACAACTTCTGAAGTTGATGGCGCAGTGGAAGGGGTTTCCTTGGTTTGCAAAGGAACAGTAGAAGGGCCCTCATCAATAGTTTCTTCCCCAGGGTATATAGTAGCTAGGGGTGTAGCACTAAGACCCGAAATGACCCCTGCATCAGTAGCTTGATAAGTAACCTTAGCCTTTTCCAAGGCTTTTCCAACCTTCATTGTGATTTCTTCTGTTGTCGGGGAAGATTCTTCTGTTTGCGCAATAGTTTTCTTCAACCTCTTGTATTGGCTCATTTTTGTTGAAGAAGTAGGCCCACTCTCAAAATATTTCTTCCTCGAGGTCTTAACCCTTGGTTGTTTGAAACAAAGTTTAAGCCATTTCAAACTTCTCTCAACAACTACCTGTGAAATTTTATTGATATTTGTTTCCTCCTTCTCCATCTAGTTAATCAGATCTAAATCTTTTGTAGCTACTCGATTCATTTCATAGTGAGGATCAAGAGTGATCCCATCATCTGAAGTTCATTCTAGAATATCCTCTTTAATCTCGAAGTCCTTCATTTGGGGGATGGTTAGTCTTTCATATCCTCTTCTTCTCACTTCAAACTTATCTTGCAAATTTTCCCAAAAGTCCTCGAGAAGTGGCTCATGAAAGGGAAATAAAGAAGCACATAGATTGTTCATTTTCCCCTTCGGATCTAAGTTCTTCCTGGATGTATGAAGCTTCAAATTCATAGATTGAAATTCCTTTGTTGTTGACTTGGCTGCTAGAGAAGAAGAACAAGAATAAAACCCCAATTGTATTGGGAATGAGTGGTAGTTGGCCTTGTGTTTATTAGAAAACTTGGCATTCACCTCAACTGCTTGATGAGAAAATTCCATCAAGATCTACCTGTCACCACAACACCTTGGTAATTTGAAATGGTGCTTGTCATATCTAAACAGTCTAATATAGGTGGATTTGGGGTACTGGATAAACCAACTTCCCCACTCTTGAATGAACTCCATGGCTTCCCTTGACAACTTGAAGCCAATGTCTCTTGTAAGCTGATTAATGAAAACATACAAAAATGTATCATTAAATATTTTAAAGTGTCTTTCTGCTACCTTCATTTCCAGTTGATCATAGTGTTCCCACACCTTCTTCTGATCTAGGCCATCCTCAAGTTATCCCACAATAGTTAACCCCAAAAACTGTCTCATTCTTGCAGCACAATAGATTACATAAGAAGACATAAAATGTCTTGGTTTCCCTTACTTTGATTAGTTGATTATGAATATTATCTAAGATTATATGTACCCAATCCAAATGCTATTTCCCATCTAGAATTAATTGGATAAATGGGAGCATCCAATTCTCAAAGGCATGAGAATCCTCTTTTCCAAGTTCCCTAGCTAGCAAAGTGATCATGTCCCCAACATCCTCAGAGAAATCAGACCTTCTGGGCTTGGGTGGTATCTTCTTCACTGATTTCTTCTCTATTTTGAGCCACCTCTTGTTGATAAGCCTTTTATTCCCTTCCTCATCTGCTGCCCACCATTTTGGTGCATCGGCTTCAAACATAATTTTGGGATTGGGGTGAAGGGGAGGATCAAACACTAGTCTAATCATCCCTAGGGTTAAATCTATGATCTCATTTCCCTATGAATCGATACACTTCCTTTGAGTTGGATTGTAAGCTTGTGCAATAGTTAGTATGAATTCCAGACATTGCACAACAATAGGGAATGTAGCCACATGTGCTAACCCAAAATATGCAATCTTCTTGGCCCTTGGGGTAGCATCTTCTGAAAAGGTATCATCATGAAATTGCTTCAAATCAATATGACCCACAAGATTATCTGTAATCTTCATGACCTCAGAACCAAATTTGGATGGCACTGGATTCCCCTGAAACTAGTATTTCATAGTGACAGGAATCTCTTCTGGTTTTAACTTTTTAGCCCTTGTTCCCTTTGATGCTCCTTCAACAACTATTTCTTCCTCTAAATCAGACATTTATTAATACCTGCAATAGTGACCTTCATCAGAAAAAGAGAAGAAATGTGAGGGGGTAAATTATCACAAGCATTCATATTAAGTCTTCATTCATTCAAGAAAAAAATTCCCATTTTACAAGTTAATCCAATGTTTTTGGGTTTCGGGTTTGGGATAGAACCAAGAACTTGATCATTTTGAGCTTAACACTGAACTATGTTGGAAGTCAGGATTGAGGAATACCTTGAACATGACCCTAATAAAATACCCTTTCAATACTATCGGACATCGAAATCGGGCCTTAAATTAGCACTTATACTTTGTAAAAGACTGTCACAATGCAGAATCAGATTGACACTCTACTCAAAAACCTGTGGTGGTAAGAAGGTTTCAGTTATGTTTTGGGATCCGATCCCACAGTGTAGTCAAAAATCAGGATTAGGATATCATCAGATATGACTCTTAAGTAGTGAATAAGCTTGATTATCATTCCAAGTTCCGATCCCAATAAGATATCGAAAGTCGAAATCAGGATGCAGTTTGAAACTAGACCCTTTAGAACATGATTGGGCATGGGTTAGTTTCAAGTTCTGATCTCGACATTGTGTTGGAAATCATAATCGGGATGACACTTGATATGGGATCTTAATACTATATCAAGGGTTCAGTGCCCTTTTGAAATCCGATATCGACAGTAATGCAGGGATTAGAATTGGGTCATGAGTTGATACTTTGAAAAAAACCCTTGAACACATTAAGGTCACGACCCAAACTTTGATCTTGAAGAAAGGTAAAAAATTAGAATTCGGACATGGGTAGGTATTGGACCTAGGCGGTGGTAATAGGCCAAAGGTTAGTTTTGAAACCTAATTTTGAAAGGAATGTGGGAATTGAGATTGAGGTCAGGAGAGTTCCAAAACCCTAACATAGACCAATTCAAAAAGGTTAACCATATTTCCATCTCATTTATGAATCGAACGTGAGAAAATGAAGGGTTTCAACTCACACATTGCAATGGTTGGAATTTTAAAGTTCATCAAATTTTGAAATAGACCCGACCCAAGCAGTACAAATACCCTAGCTAAACTAGGGCACAATGAAATGAAGAAAACGCACGCAAGAAACACAACACAATAAAAAAAAATGAAAACAAAAGCAAACCCAAAAGACAAGGGATAGAAACACACCAAAGGATGCAAGGAAAACAAAAGAGAAAAAGAGAAACAAGAAATAGAAAACAATAAATGAAATGTGAACCAAAGAAAGAAACAAACCAACAAACCAAACACGCAAACAATAAATGAAAAAGGAAAGAAAAAGAGAAAGCACCTACCTCAAGAAATGTGATGAGAAATCCAGCCACACAACGAGAATTCCAAGCTCGAGCTCAATTTCCAACCCTTTGCTCTGCTCTGGTTTACTTCATCGAAATACACAAGAGAAAATGATCAAAAATCAAGGAGCAACGAGAATAAAAACTTGTTCGCACATGCAAATAGGTGGCCATTAATGTGGGATAGTTCGGACCTCGAGAACAGGGCAGAGGTCATAAATGAGCCATCGCGAAAACATAAGGTAGGCAAGAGTCAGGATCAGGAAGGAACATGACATCAAAACTTTCAACGAGTGCAAAGTTCTGAAATCTGAACCCCGATAAACAAGAAAAAATGCGGGAATCAGGATCAAGATGGAACATGTTCCAGTTCCGGTCTGATATTCGATTCCGAAACACACAAGGAAAAAACAAAAGGCATCAAAAATCGAGATCAGAAAAAAAAAAAACAAGAACAAGAACTTTGGAAAAGTTCTTGGTTCCAGTTTCATTTTGAATTCTGATCCGACAAACAAAAAGCACACAAGGAAGAAAAAGCAGAAGTTAGGATTGGAATGAAAATAGGAACTCACACTTTTAAGGGTGTAAGGTGATGATTTCGATCCAATACCCGAATCTGGGAGAAAAAAGACAACTCCCAAAGCCCAAACAAGAACACCAAAGAAAAAAAACAAAGGGGGACCCATTTTGATCAAAAACAAAATGGGGTGGTTATGCAAGGCATAACAAAAACAAAGGCATATGCTTGGATTTTGGTCTTGGATAGATGTTTAGGGATGTAGTCGTATGAGAGAAATCTCAAGGATTGCTTTTCTATCTTGCTTTTGCATGGTTTTTCTTCCACCTAGTAGCACTAGGATGAGTAAAAACACTATCTTTCTCTTGCAACGATCACTTGAGAGACTTTTTTGGAGAGGTTTCATGCAAGGTACCTATCTGAGAATTTTAGGAAGGATTGAATAGATGGGTTTTATGACCTACAACAACTGTGCTTGGAGATTGCTTAGTATGGGAGCTATTTTTTTGAGCTCAAATAATATGTAAACTACATTATTAATGAGAAGCTTCTCATTAACAAGTGTTGACAATGAACATAGCCAATTTGAGGGCTTCATGGGTGATGTAGGAGCATCTAGGTGCACGGAAAATCCTGCATACCCAAAAATGTCTTAATTTTAATTTTTCGTGTTTTTTTTTGGTTTTTCTTGTAGGCACAAATTATTTAAATCCTCTACTCCTTCAACACAATAAGGTTTGATGTTGGGAATGTGAAAAATCAACTGATTAATTGATTTACTTGGTATTTGTTTTAAATATGTTTGCAAATTGTTGATTTACCAAAAAGGAAAATCCCATGCCCAACCTATGAGTGGGCATTTAATGTAAATTGTAACTCCATTTTGGAATTTGAAAATCCATTTGTGGAGAAAATGGAAGGTAGGGCGTTGAGGGAATGGAGAGAGTGGGTTGAGGAGTGGGAAGATAATTTTTGAATTACAATTGAAAGCTCATACCTGGAAGAGGAAAACCCACGCCTAGGAAGGAATAATGATGATTTTGAAGTTGGACTAGTAGGAAAAAGAGATGACCATGCCTAGGTTTCCAAGAGAGTTTTGACAGGAAAAGAATCAAGGAGAATGTTAGCAAAATGAGTTTATATGGAGAGGAGGATGAGTTTGATGGTTGTAGGTGATTTTCGCTGTTCAAGGAGTGTTGTGATCAAATTTTGGCTTGCCTGTAGATGATTTTTAGAATATTTGAAGTTTGCATATGTTTTCATGTAGATTGTTGTTGGAATGCCATTGTTGTGTAAGTTTGAATCTTTGTACTTTCATGTATGTTGCAGGTAATCAGATATTAAAATAAAATTTCAGATTTAAATCAATTTGTGGTTGTTATTAGTATCATCCAACAAGATATTAAAGAAATTTGGGAAAAAAGATGAGAATTGAGAAAAGTTGTTGGAAGGGGTCAAAATCTGGTGTTCAGAAAAGGGTTTTTTGAAGGTTTGGCTTGAAAGGTAACATGGTTTTGATGGTTTAAAAAATATAGTGGACATGTATTCCCATAGATTAATATGAGAGCTTCCTTTTCACATGTTTTTAGAAGAAAAGAATCTCATTTGCAGGTTCAAATTAATTTTCAAAAAGTGGTCTGTCACAAGTTATTGGGCACATTTTTTGAAGTTCAATGGAATTAAATAAATTTCAATGTGGGTTCATTCCATTGCATGTAAGTATCTAATAAAGTTGCAGGATTTGATTGGTGGTTGTGAAGATCAATGCCTTGATTCAAGGTCTTGGTTTTCAACTGCATCAAATGGTATTAGAGTTGGTTGGTCTTGTTGGGGTGTGAGATGTGTTGAGTATGAGTTTGTTGCAGTAGTTTGTTTTGGTGAAGAGTGAAGTAGTGAAGCTGTGAGAGAGAGTTGTGGGAAAGTTGATTTGTTGCAGGTATGAAAGAGGGCCTACGACTACTATCCTCCAACAAAGATAAAATTGGGTAGAAGGTGTAGAGTTCCTCCATTGAGAGAGAGTGGGTAGAGGAAGCATCTTCTAGAGTCTTTGTTAAGTAGAGGTTAGTGTGTTGTGAGAAATTATTTTTACAAAATGTGTGATGTACTGTAGCAATGAACAAGGTGGGTATACGCTTGAGCAAGAAGCCCACGATATGGGAAGGTTGGAGCAAGTATCAAAAGAGGAGGATATCATGGATGATTGTGGATATAAATGTGAGGTTGGACATATTATAATTACTGTAGCATGGAGAGATAGCCAAGAGCAATGAGAAGCAAGAATGTGTGGTGGAAGTATGCCTTGATGAAAGAATGAAAAATGAAGATGAAGATGTAGAAGTAGACATAACAAAGTTCGAAGGCCCTAGGTTTGATAAGGAAGTGGGTGAAGAGGAGAATGAGCTCCTATGGAAAGAGGAGATGAAGAAAATAAACTAGATGCTAGAAGGAGATTGGAAAGAAGACCATGAAGAGTTGAATGGTGCATCAAAAAATGAAGGACAAGAAATTGGGACATCGACAAGAAATGAGGCACACTTCAATAATTTTGAGTTTGATTTGTTTGAAATGATGAATACAAAAGAGGATAAAGGACAAGAAGGAGATATATGCATGGAAGATTTCTATTTCCATGAGAATATTGCAGATTTGTTTGTTGAAGGTGCTACAGTTGGGAGATTTGGTACAAAAATTGAAGACATAAAGGTGATGAGAGTAGATGGGGTAGATGAAAACCTCATAGCAAAGGATGAGATGAAGGTTACAACTATAGAGGAGGTAAATTTGTTTGAATTTTGTGATGATATTATTTTTCATTTATTTTTAATGACAGGGTTTGAAAAGTATAGAGACGAACAAATGGAAACTATTGATTTACATGAAGTTGTAGGGGCAGATTTGTGTGTGTATGTTGCAGGTGTTGATGTGCATGATGAGGGAATTTGGTGGAGGTGGTTGGATTTTGGTGGGTTGGATCCCATGAAGGAGGTTAGGAAAGGAGAGAATCATTGGAGGAGGAGGTTGGTTCGTGGTGGATACAAATCTAGAGAGGAAAGAAGAATGGTGAGCAGAGATGTATGTTCATGAGTTTTGACTCATGAAACATTTATCTTACCAAGGTTGTTTGATGAGGAGCATCCAGGTGCATGGAAAATCCTGCATACCCAAAAAAAAATTAATTTTAATTTTTATGTTTTGTTTTGGTTTTTCTTGTAGGCACAAATTATTTAAATCCTCCACTCCTCTGACACAGTAAGGTTTGATGTTGGAAATGTGAAAAATCAATTGATTAATTGATTTACTTGGTATTCATTTTAAATATGTTTGTAAATTGTTGATTTTCCAAAAAGAAAAATCCCATGCCCAACCCGTGAGTGGGCATTTAATGTAAATTGTAACTCCATTCTGGAATTCAAAAATGCATTTGTGGAGAAAATGGAAGGCAGGGTGTTGGGAGAGTAGAGAGAGTGGGTTGAGGAGCAGGAAGGAAATTTTTGAATTGCAATTGAAAGCTCATATTTGGAAGAGGAAAACCCACACTTAGGAAGGAATAATGATGATTTTGAAGTTGGACTAATAGGAAAAAGAGAAGGCCATGCCTAGGTTTCTAGGATAGTTTTGAAAGGAAAAAAATTGAGGAGAATGTTAGGAAAATGAGTTTATATGGAGAGGAGGATGGATTTTATGGTATTTTATGTGTGTTGTAGGTGTTTTTTCACTATTCAAGGAGTGATGTGATTAGATTTTGGCTTTCCTGTAGATGATTTTTAGAATATTTGAAGTTTGCATAGGTTTTCCTGTAGATTGTTGTTGCAAGAATGACATTGTTGTGTAAGTTTGAATCTTTGTACCTTCATGTATGTTGCAGGAAATCAAATGTTAAAATAAAATTTCATATTTAAATCATTTTGTGGTTTTTAATAGTATTATCCAACATGATATTAAAGAAATTGGGAAAAAGATGATAATTGAGAAAAGTTGTTGGAAGGGGTCAAAATATAGTGTTTGGAAAAGGATTTTCTGAAGGTTTGGCTTGAAAGGTAACATGGTTTTGATGGTTTAAAAAATATAGTGGGCATGCATTCCCATAGATGAATATGGGATCTTCCTTTTCACAATTTTTTAGAAGAAAAGAATCCCATTTGTAGGTTCAAATTAATTTTCAAAAAGTGGACTGTCACAAGTTCTTGGGCACATTTTTAGAAAATCAATGGAATTAAATAAATTTTAATGTGGGTTCATTCCATTTCCTATAAGTATCTAATAAATTTGAAGGATTTGAGTGGTGATTGCAAAGATCAACACCTTGATTCAGGGTCTTGGTTTTCAACTGCATCAATGGGTCGGTTTGAAAACTTAGAAGGGTAATCCAATCTCATCCCTCTTAGGTTGAAAATTTGAAAGGGTGGCTTGATAAAGGTTGATGGTAAAAACCCACAAGGTTCTCAGAAGCTAAGTCTGGTATGAAAATATTATAATATACAACTAATGATATTAGAGAATATCTAGGGCACTAGAAGTACCATGAATAATGATATGATACAATAAAAAGCTTTACAACACATGTAGAAGGGTACATATGTGTGGGATACAGTTTAGGAACACATTTCCTACAACATATGATGTTATAATATTAATGCCAATGTACCACACATAAAGTATTAATAGGTAAGTATAAAATACAATAGAAATAAGATTGATATGAAAGGTTAGGTGCAATAGAAGGATATGAGTGAAAGTACAGTTGATGTCATATCTATATGTGAATTATGGAGATGATGATGAATGCACATGATACTTTATACTTGATGAAGAATGTGTGAGTGTGATTCTATCTCTTATGTAGTGTAGAAATTATGTATTTTATTTTCTTTTGTTTTTCTATCTATTGCATATTTTTTTATTCAATATTATTGTTTCACATTGAGGTAGTACAAATACATATACAAACTCAAAATTTTAGTCCATGTTTTATCATCAATACTTGGTTATGTTTTCAAGATCTTAGTTGTCGATACATACCGAGAAATCGCATAATTAAGAAAAATAAATTATGGTGAGAAATACTTTAAGGGAATTAATTATATATGGTAGATATAACAATGATGAAAAAGTGTGGTAGTGCATACTAAGTCCTAGCACTTGGGGGAGGGGTATAGACACCTAGGTGGAGAACTTGAAGGGATGTAATTGTTGAGTCAAATCAGGTCTATCTTTTGGGTACATATACAAATATGATTTCAATAATGCTAAATCAAAGCATTATGAACAAAGGAGCTAATAAGAGACAAGAAAAAATTGCTAAGATTGGGATGGGAGTTGATGAAATAAATAAAATGATACTTATTAAAGGACAATGATAAGATCTAGAAGAATGAAACAAATACACAATCAAGAGGAAAGATACCAAAAAATGATAGAGAATATACAAGATGAATTCATGGATCATGCCATGAGGGTTGCGATTGGATCCCATAATAAGGCTGAGTCTAAGGGATCATCAAATAATATGATACTCACTGACATTCATGAATCAAAGTAATGGACCCATAGTTAAGAATGCAAGATAAAAATGTGACAAGAATGAAAAAGCTATTAATGGAATATGAGGAATTAAATACCATGGATGAATTTGAAACCTAGAGAATGAAAACTATAAATGTAGTTGAGAAAGAGGGGCTTGGAAGTAGAAATTCTTTTCTAAAGGTTCCTAACACAAGGGTTGATTGTTGAAGATAAATCTCATTTGACCCATCCTAAGGTCACATTAATGGAATATTTTGAGGAGTTTCTAACACCCACCTCTAAATTGAATGATATATATTTGAGTAAAACTTATCTTAGTACCATAATTAGTAGGAATGATGGTTTGAGAAGAAAGGAGATTTCTATGAAATTGGTGTTTGTGATGGGTACCTTAGATCAAGATATTTGAAGAAAATAATCAAGAGATAAGTAATAGTTCAAGAACTAATACTTGGAGGTGAAAAATGACACATCCCTTGAGCAAAAGAGGGAACTAGAGAAGATGACCCCTGAACCAAACAATACCCCACATGAGATAGCCTTTTCAATCAATGGTTCAACAATATAAAGTTGTTAAATGGTTAACACTCATATGTCAAAAAAAAATTGATCTAAGAAATAATTAATAGTTCTATATAATTATAGATTTATGTGAATCATTTGAAGGAGATGGACCCACCCTTGACAATTGTATCATTGTGAACAATAGCACAAAACCTAGGGTCTATCAAATTTACAACCTTGAAACCTCATGTGGTAGCACCATGTTGCCTTTATGAAATCACTATCTTTTTCTTCATTGAACCTTTTACAAAGTTAGCAGGGGACCATTATGAATTCCAAGCTCTATAAATCTAGGCAATATCACAATAGTATAAAGTTATAATGAAAATATTCATATTTCATGAGATGATTCCATGTGGTCTTCTAATGTTCAATAAATGGTGTATCTTTTCCTTGATTGTTCTTTTACTTCCCCTAGGGTGGGACCCATCAAATACTTGAGTTAGAAACTTCAACCAATGACATAATCTTTTGATTCACCATTTTGAGAAGCCCCATAGGATTGCACATTTCATTGATATAAAATATCATAAAATTATGCCATTTGAAATGTTCCTCCTTAAAATAAATGAAACTTATGAAACCCTAAAAGGAAACCAAAGATGCAAACTATAAAATGAAGCAAAATAGAATGAGGCCACCAAAAGAATACCAGACCAAAAATGGAATGACCATGGCTTGAAAGGTGAATGGAGAGTAGAGATTTAGAGCATGTAGGTGAAATATTCGTCCATAAAAAAACATATGCTAGCAATTTCCAAAAATCATTATCAAAATTTTGAAGACTATTGCATGAGAAAACTACTAATAAAAAAGTGAAAACCATGGTCTATTCATTTGAAATTGATTGTGGGTAGTGGAGGTGGTTTCTATGTTTTGACCATTTATAGAGGGGAATATTCCCCAACTAATGCTACCATCAGTGAGGGAAGTGAATCTTTCAATACAAAGAAAGTAAGATTAACCTTACAAATCCTCTTACCATTTGTGTGTAGGTCAAAAAATCTACATGGTTTCATAGATTCCACATTATTTTCTAGAGTCCTATGGCACACAAAAATTATTGTGAATTGAGACAAAAATAAATGCCCTAAGTAGACTAACTAGGTGTAAATATGACCTAAGAGGGAAACAATTAGGTAATGTACCTCATTCACACCAAATTTTTTTTGTTCTATACTTCTTGTTGGATCCATGTTCTATATTATTTTTAGATCTATATATTTTTTGGATCACTAGTCATGCTTTAATAATATTTCTATGCTATTTTTGTGTATTTTCTATGCCTATATGTTGCATGAAAAACTCAAATGTAGGTTATCTATGGATGGAAAAATTAGATGTGTATTTTTGTAGAGAGATAGTGAGATGGATGGATAGAGTATCTACAATTCATGATGTATTACTTTGGTATGATCATAAAAATTCGTAACTTAAGAATTGTTTTTGGTCTTGAAATTATGACTTGGCACATGAGGACTCTAGATCTTTTCTTTTTCGTGACCTTAGCATGTTATGGGTTATCTTGGATAAAAATTATTTGTTGGAGACAAATGATCTTCTATGAAGGAGATGAAATAATGATTTCAAGGAGAGTTCTTGGATACTACACTGATCATGTAGATGGATTTTTAAAATTATTTTTGGTATCCTTTTGGTATTGAATATAATGGTCATTTTTCCTTGGGAGGTTCTAGAGATTGCAATGATATAATTAAAATTTAGTTGACTTGAGATGGTCCATTGGTGAGCATGGGGATAGAATTAGGTGAGGCTAGTGATCTCTAATTATGGGGTATTATTTGTTGGAACATGACTCTTTGATGAGGTTCCAACAAAAAAATAAATATTTTTCACTTGGAGATGGACATGAATATAGCATGTAATTAATGAGGAGATTTATTATGAAGTGAGTTTGTGTGATTCAATACCTTTGATGAGGAGTAATCTCATAACACATTCTTATTCCACTCTGTAAGGTAGGGGGACCAAACACGTTCAAGGCCCTAGGTCACAGAGGGCCAAGAACGAAAGGTTGCCCTAGCTTACCTTAGCTAAAAAGGGGTGTTAGGAAATGCAGGATGAGAATGATGAGGACTTTAAGCCCTTCGACCACTTTGCAGACCCAAAACTCGAAATGGGGCTAGATGAGTCAGTTTTTGGGTTCAACACTACACCTTAGGAAGCTCTTTTCCTGAGGATAAAAGCGTGGTCCCAAGACAGCGTGACACGCTGGCATCTCTCAAGTGCGCTGGTGTCCGTACGACCAGAGTACTAAAGAGACAAGGTTAAACTCTAGAAAATAGACTAACGACCTAGCTAACTACTTCCAAAGGGCCAAAACAACACTATGAAGTAGACAAGATATGCTCTAATATGTTAAAGTAAATACACAAGAGTTAGGGTGGAAAGAATAATCTCACAAAGGAATTCATTTGCTAGCTAGCTCCTAGTAGCACGCTCACCTACAAACAAAGAAGAGGGAAATTTGGTTGGGGCTGTTAAGGGGTCTTCCTTAGTCAGAACCTTGCTTTGGTATTTCCACCTCCACAGATAACCAAGTTTGCAACAATGGAGAAATAGTATGATAAAGAAGGAAATGGAGTGAAGAACACTAAAGCACTATGAAACAATAAATGTGCTTACTCAATCAAGTAATAGAGGAGAGGAGTGGAAAACTTACCACCTCCACCAAGAGCACTCAAGGCTAATGGAGGATAAAATCAGAGTACTCAAGCCTTTGTTGCAATGGTGTTGTCCCACACTTGCTCTACTGAATTGACGAAGTGATGTTGTTGCTGCTATGGAGTGCAAAAAGTGTTGCTAAAAGTGCTGGGGAATGCACGAAGTGAGTGCAAGAGAGTGTGAAGAAGTTGATTTGAAAGTTTAGAAGATTGTAGAAGATGAAATGCATGTAGAAGGAGTGAATTTGAAGGAGAGAATGAATAAAATGGCCATATTCAAGTCGGTCCGCTGAAGAGGGCATTACAAGTCAACTACCAATGAGAAGTGTAATGCCTTTGAATGCTCTAGCCACAAGAATCTGCCAGGGACATAAGCACATCGTGTGGATGTCTGTGCATTGTGTGGGCATCCCCAACAAAAATTTCTTTTCCGACACTCAAAACAAGCACCAAGTAGAATGAAGGCAACAAGCTTATGCATAATTCAACCTCTGAATTTGGTTTTCTAAAGTGGAGAAAGGAAAAAGGGAAATTTGCGTAAGGGGTGAAAATTCACTCCTATACATTTTTCCCCCACTTTACGAGCATAAATACTGATGAGTGCTTCAGTAAAGTAGATTGTAGAATAGTAGGGTTAGGAATGTACACCTGAAGTGTCGAGGAAGCAGTCCATGATTTGACAAACCTAAAGGTACAAGGCAAGCAAAGGACTTAATAGCTTCTCAGAACTACGAAGTTGAAAGTGTCTTATAGGCCCATAGACCTGCAAGGAGGCGACCCCCAAGATCTCTCACCTAAAGGAAGCCCCGAAAAGCAAGCGCCTCATAGGATCTTAGGCCTACAAGGAAGGTATCCTCCAAGATCTCTCACATGAAGGAAACTGAGACAAAGTGCCTTACAAATCCACAGACTTGCAAGGAGGCATCCCCCTCACATGGAGAAAGTAGAGAAAGCACCTCATAGACCTGCAAATATGCAAGGAAGGCATCCTCCAAGAACTCTCACATGAAGGAAACCCCAAGAAAGCGCCCTACAGACCTGCAAACCTGTAGAGGAGTGTGACCCCCAAGATATCTCACATGGAGGAAGCTCTAAGGAAGTTCCCTATAGGTTCTCAGACCTATAGGGAGGTGTCCCCCAGATCCCTCACATGGAGGAAACATAGGAAAGCGGACTTTGCAGAGTCAAGAAGTGACTTCACAGGCGCACTTGCAAAGTGAGATGTCTATCTATAGGTAGAACATGTCAAAAAGTGATCATGTAGGCAAGTAAGCAGATAGTCATGTAGACTATCAACAAGCTAGAAGAATTTCAAGGGGTTCCCTTGGGAACCCATCGTAAAGAAGGGGTCCACTCAAGGGACGCATAGTTTGAAAGAATTTTTTTTCTTTGTCGAATCGATCCATCATCAAGGAATCCTTTTGAAAGATGTTCACTTCATCAAGGAATTCAAAAGGAAGACTATTCCCCCACGCAAGGGGAAGGTCAAAGCTATTCTTGCTTCAGAGGAAGGTTTTCAAGTTCTTTCTTTACAAACCCATGATGAAGGAAACATGTTTCATTAGGGTTTCAAGTTGAGAATGTGATTCTGAAAAAAGGTTTGCGAAGATTCTCGAGAAAAGACTCATTGGAAATGAATGAATTTTCTAAAAATAAAAATGTTATAGAAGTAGCATTGTCACACAGGAGAGGGACAACTCAAGCAAAGAAGAGAGAGATATAAAGAGAAAGCAAAAGATAAAAACACAACAAAGGGCATAGGGGTAGCCTGATATTGTGGGTTAGAACTACTCATAAATATATATATATGTATAGTAATAGTATATAAATGAACTGTCATTTGTCCCCTACTATATTAGACCATGTGAAGAATGCATGAGAAGACAAGGTAAAAATAAAAAAAATGGGTCAACATGGAAGGGAAGCCTAAATGCCCCCAACATTTTGTATCATCCCCAATTTACTGAAAATCAAGCACAAACATGAAAGAATGATGATATAAATATAGGAAGGTTTATGACACAAAAACCATGCTTGTAACCAAGCACCAATAGGGGTGACAAGGGTCATCTAGGCACACATAGCATGATCATGGAGGAACACATCACATTGCACACACACACATCTAATCTACAGATAAAGAAGAGGTCTCCTCCTAACATTGATCGACCAAGAGGTCATCTGATTCCCACTTTAGATCATTGTAGGGGGAAGGAGGACAAGCCTGCAGTGGTGGGATGTTAAGAGGAGGAGCATCCGGCTCTCTCGCAACAAGGGCCAAGGAAGAGGGCCCTGCAAGGTCCTCTCCACTAAGTTCTTGTGGAGCCAAGGTCAGTGATTTTGTGAAGATTGTTGACAAGGCCAAAACTTCATCCATAGAGTTAAACATGCACCTTACAAGAGTGTCATGTTTAATTGCAATGGATGGGGTGGGCGGCACCCAAGATTCACCACTAGGATCATTGAACGACTCAAGAGTAGTGACAAACTCAGGGGAAGCCAGGACTAGTTATGTCACTAGGATAGAACAAGTCAACACAATACCACCTTGTGAAGATGGTGGAATCCTCTTTTGTTCCCCATTGTAGGAGGAATACCCTCCACCTCTTGCTTCATCAGGGGATGTGAGCTCCCCATAGATAAGGCAAGAGGTGCAAAGGAAGAGGAGGAATGAACTGCAGTAGATACGACTGAGGTGTTAGGCATATCCACAGGCTTTGGGAAAGATAGGACATCTGGAACAAACATTAGGAAAGGCGGCTCCACCGAAGGAGTGATGAACACCTATAATCCCTTGGGACCAGGCACATTCATACTCGCAGCGGAAGCCAGAAGCAATGCAAAACTAGACTGAAGGGAAGCAAAGGGAAGGAGAGAGGAAGACACTGGATACACTGAAGCAAGGGCGGTCGTCTCTTCTTCCTTCCTCTGTGAGGCAGCCTGTTTAGCTAGAAGATCCTTTTGCAGGTGCTTAAGCTCGCATGCAAGGTGGATTCTATGAATCTTTGAGATGGAGGCCGAAGGCTATGAAGGAATGAAGGGCTCCTGCTTAGTCATGGGAGTGTCCACTACAGCCGTTTCCAACAAAGGAATAGACTTCTGAATGGGAGTAGGAGGGATAGGTTGAGAAGCAACAGGAAGAGTCAACTCAAGAGCCTCGGTAGTGGGCCTCTTCCTATTCATTTCCTTGGGAGTAGAAACAATATGAGGCCATAGATCGAATTCTCTCTGAGAACCTTTCTTTTTACCATATAAGTAGTACCACACTCAGGGTACACATTAGGGAGATCTGAGATCTGGAGCTTGGGCCTACGCTAAGGAGGTATCATCAAACTTAGTGGATAGCTATTGGGTTGACTCATCCAATACTCCTCCCAAGAAAGGGGAGAGGATGAGGCAGTCTGAGAAAAGGAAACCTTCTCTTTTCCTTTACGGGAAGGAGAGGGAGCAGGCATTGACTTCTCCCTTCTCTTCTAGGAAGGGGGAGCAGTCCGCGCGAGCTTCTCCTTCTCCTTTTGGGAAGAGGAGGTGATCAATTGTTATGTCATAGGAAGGGTTAGTTTTGGCTGTCCCTTGCTCCCAGTCTTATAATTTACATAATTCTTGTAAAGTAGGTCTATTCTCAGAGGAAGCAGACTGATTGGGGTGGGCCAAAAGTGATCCAATGGATATCCACCACAAGGCCTGGGGATGGTATCGATGTCAT
>VDFB02292527.1:39450248-39634087 GCA_007258455.2 Sequoia sempervirens | reverse complement strand
GAAAAATCCATTTTGGAGAGCTTGTATGATTCTTTGTTTCTTTTACTTCATGTGTGCACTTTGTAATTAAACAAATGGAAAAGTATAATTATTGATCTTATGGATTCAATTATATATTTGAAATGGATTCTACAAGTTGATTATCTCAATTATAATTTTATTTGAGCAAATTTATTTTATAGTTAGATTTAATTTTGTATTATATACTTTGAATTAAAAGAGGGAAAATAATGTTGAGATTAGAAGTTGGTTTGCATTTTTGAGGGTTGGGCCTTGTTGTATTTATAAATTGTGATCCAATGAGATATAGGGAAAGTTTGTAGAACATTTCTATATCTTGTAATCCTTAGTTACAATTTTTAATCAATGAATCTAAAATTTGAGTTTTGAAAATTTTAGATGCATTTCTAGGTCTTGACAACTTTTTGTGGTTCCTTTTAGTTGTATTATTCAATTTTGGTATGTGTTAATTTGGAAGGTTGGAGAATCATATTATAAATCGTGTGAGATTTCATTTCTTAAAAAAATATTTTTCTTTACTTTTGAGAGTCTCACAGAGTTACCATGTCAATTAAGTGTCTAGGGTTTTGTGAAAGCATTGCTGCAAAAGCATTTTGGGATTAAAGTTTTTTGTTAATTTTTTTGGGTTAAATTGGCTTCTTTTTCCAATGATTGGATATTTTTTATCATTTCTTTCCTTTATAATTGTATATGTTGCAATGAACAAATTAATTGAATTAATAATGATTTGATTAAGAGATTATATTTTGAAATATGATTATTTCATTTTTATATTTCTTCATTTATACTCAAATTAAGTAATTAGATAATGAGCCTTTCTTTTTTCTTGTTCTTGGTTTGCATTTCTAGGTGGTGGCTATGAGTACCTAATTAGTAGTAAGGGTGAGACCTTATCTCTCATATTGGACTTCATGATGGTTTGAATTGTGATATTGAAGTCTTACACTTGTGTGTTGTCATGTGTGATGATATCCTTGGTGTATGTGTGTGTGCATTGTGACATTGCTATATAAAGATTGTTAATGTGAAAATTTTAATGGTTGTATTTTTACCCATTATTTTACTTAGTAAAATTTTGGCATTACGTATGGTATTAGAGCCCTAAGTCATAACATTGAAAAATATAGGTTATGTGTGTGTCTAAAAGTAATAATATATTTGTTGACCCTCACTTCTTTGTTGTGAATGAGAATACCACCTAGATCATACTTCCTACATTCTTGTTGATATGGTCATGATGAATTTGGTAGGGAATATTATTTAGAGATTCAAATTGAGGAATCTCATTTTAGACTACTTTAGATAGATGACATTAGTTTTTTTGGACTACAAATGGTGGGTAATTTATAGTATCTTTTGGAGAGGTTTTCTCCTAGGAAAGAGGGTACTCATGTAACTAGTTCATAACCTTCTTGAGAAAGGGATGCTACCCACTATGATGATTAAGAGCACTCTGGTGCAGGAGCACCTTGACAATGACATATTTTTTATGAAGCAAATCTTGGAGATTGATTAAATTTTGTTGATTCAATATAGTTGTAAGGTAATTTGAGTCATTTCCCATTTGTTGAGGACATTAGGATGGTCATTTGAGTCAAATATGAAAAAATGTAAGAAAAATCCAAAAGTTGTCACAATATTGCAAAAAATGCAAAATGATGTAAAGAGGGGAAGGTGAAAGGTATTTTTTGTTCTAGGTTGTTGAAAGGTAGTTAAAAGGTGTTGAGTCATGCTTAAATTCCTTTAAAAGGGCTTTGTAAACCATTTCTGAGGTGTGGGTGATTGAATGAAATAATTTGATTAACAAAAAACATTGTTTTATCCATTTATCTGCATAAACTCTTTGTTTTCAGGCCATGTACAGCCCAATACAGACTGATATTCATGGTTGAATGTGCGTAAGTGGAAATATCATCAATCACCTTCCATTATATTCTTGTTTCATGCAATTTTGTGGGATTTTGAATGAGTTATTGTAGTTTTTGTAAAAATAGTTAAAACCCTTGTTTAGGGTAAACAATAGCTAAGAAATTTGTATTTCTCCTTTTGTATTTAGTGGAATCTTTTGATTCTTTGTGAGATTTTTCTTATATGCATGTATCTCTATATTCTAATGGGTTTTGGGTCAAAAGAACAAGGTGAAGGCGTGAAGAATTGAAGTTTATGACTATAAATCTGGCATTGACTGGTAAAAAGCAGAGATCAAGAAGGTCATCACTTAGGGTTTGATAAACTACACATGGTAATGGGATTTTTGTGATTCAATAAGCATGAGTAAGTCTAACTAAACATTTTCT
The DNA here is from genome assembly GCA_007258455.2 of Sequoia sempervirens. Classification (NCBI taxonomy): domain Eukaryota; kingdom Viridiplantae; phylum Streptophyta; class Pinopsida; order Cupressales; family Cupressaceae; genus Sequoia; species Sequoia sempervirens. The sequence continues at coordinate 39,631,769 of VDFB02292527.1, read as the reverse complement.
AAGCGTTGATTAAGAGGAATTAATTGTGGATATGATTTATTCAATAAGCCCTAGGTCAAAAAATGAGTAAAAGACTGGTAAATGACAAAATATAGTGTTATTTTATGAGTTTTTGAAGTGTTCACTAAATCCTTCATGAGTTTTCCTATTTTGTAAGGGTGTTTGGAAATAGATGAATCCATTTTTAGACAAGGATTGATATCTTACAAGTTTGTGATGATCATTTAATAACTGTTTTGTCAAGACAGAGTTAACACAATTTTGTAGTGAAATCATAAATGAATGGATTTAGGAATGGTGTTTGTTAAAATCACTTGATCAAGGTATGGGAAATGGTTTGATGAGTTTGAATAGATGTTTTGAATATGTCTGAGGAATCATCAAGGGTAAAGTAGGCTTGGAGAGTGGAATTGTTATGTTGGTAGCCTAAATAGGCCTAAATGCTCAATTAGGACAGTCAGTTTTGGAAGTTCTCAGTTTGTGATATTGATGTTGGTGTAAAAGGAGTTTAACCATGTTGTTCATGCCTAGTAAAGTTGTTCCAAGGGTTTGATTCATTGTTTGTGTCTTGGGAAGAAAAGTTTGGAATTTGGTGGTTTGTAAGTGCCTTGTTGGTAATTAAGGACAGTTGTAAGTAAAATAGTCATGGGTTGATGTTTCAAGGAACCTAGTTGATTTGAATCTTTCATTTTCATGATGTTAAAAGTGTGTTGATGATCAATAGAGATCTGATTTATAGATTTGAGTACTTGAGTTAAGTTTTATGAAGGAAAATGTGAGTTGGAAATGAGTAACCAAATAAGATGATTTTGGTGTTTTTTCTAATGATAATGAGATAGGTGGTTTTATTCCTTTGTATTGCATCAAAGTGGTATTAGAGCCCAACAAAAGGTCTGGGCCGAGAGAGAGTTTGAAGTTTTGTTTGTGGTTTTGTGTTGTGTTTGTCCAGGCTAAGAAGAACCTGGTTGGTGGCCAAAAGACTAGGTTGAGGATAAGTGGAAAGGACCTAGGTGAGGCTGAGAAAGTTGAGAAAAGTGAGTTGTGAAGCAAGGAGAGACTTGCTTAGAAACCATCTGAAAGATGGAGAATTTGAGAAGACATTTGTAGGTAGAGGAAGAGAGGAAAAAGAGAAAAAGACAAGAGAAGTTTGACAGAGAGTTAGCAGCAATAAAACAAGACATAAGAAGATTGGAAGAAGAGTTTCAAGAGTCTATGATGAAGATGGAGCAGATGAAAAGTTGGCACTTGAAGATTAAGCAAAGAAAAGTTACATGGCCCATTCAAAAGATTGCCAAAAGAAGGAAAAGGCAAATGAAGATAAAAGATGAGGAAGTGTTTCACGATGCAAAAGAAGACTTCAAGGATGAAGAAGACAAAGGTATTCCCAAGTATGAAGAGGAAGATGTAGAAAAGACAAAGGATCTAATTTCATAAGAAAGGGATATGGAGTTAGAAATGATCAAGGATGAATTGCTTATGGAGATTTGCAAAGAATTGAGAAAAGATGGAGGTAATGTGATCAAATTAATGTATCATTTCTTTATTGTACTAATTTTGTGGACAAGGAATCATTTGCAGATTAAGATGCAGCAGATAGGAGGAGGACAAAGTGTTGAGATAAGAATTGTGAAGCAGCAGAGTGTTGGCAAGCAAGATAGAAAGCTGATTTGCATGGAAAAGTTCAAGCCTAAGGTGAAAATGAAGGTTTTTAAGAGTAGTTTCAAGGTGGACTAGAAGCAGAGCATGCAAAGGATGAAGATTTTTGGACAACTTCAAATTCAAGTGGACTTGAAATTCATTTGGCCGAGAGTATGGTGCAGGAGCACCTTGACAATGACATGTTTTTCATGAAGCAAATCTTGGAGATTGATTAAATTTTGTTGATTCAATATAGTTGTAAGGTCATTTGAGTAATTTCCCATTTTTTGAGGACATTAGGATGGTCATTTGAGTTAAATATGCAAAAATGTAAGAAAAATTCAAAAGTTGTCACAATATTGCAAAAATTGCAAAATGATGTAAAGAGGGGAAGGTGAAAGGTCTTTTTTGTTCTAGGTCATTGAAAGTTAGTTAGAAGGTGATGAGTAATTATTAAATTCCTTTAAAAGTGATTTGTAAACCATTTTTGAGGTGTGGGTGATTGAATGAAATAATTTGATTAACAAAAAACACTATTTTATGCATTTATCTACAAAAACTCTTTGTTTTTAGGCCATGTACGACCCAATACAGACTGATATTCATCATTGAATGTGTGTAAGTAGAAATAAAATCAATCACCTTCCATTATATTCTTGTTTCATGCAATTTTGTGGGATGTTGAATGAGTTATTGTAGTTTTTGTAAAAATAGATAAAACCCCTATTTAGGGTAAACAGTAGCTAAGAAATTTGTATTTCTCCTTTTGTATTCAATGGAATCTTTTGATTCTTTGTGAGATTGTTCTTATATGCATGTATCTCCATATTATAATTGGTTTTGGGTCAAAAGAACAAGGTGAAGGAGTGAAGAATTGAAGTTTATGACTGTAAATCTGGCACTAACTGGTAAAAAGCAGAGATCAATAAAGTCATCACTTAGGGTTTGATAAACTACACATGGTAATGGGATTTTTGTGATTCAATAAGCATGATAAATTCTAACTAAACATGTTCTAAGTGTTTATTAAGAGGAATTAATTGTGGATATGATTTATTCAATAAGCCCTAGATCAAAAAATGAGTAAAAGACTAGTAAATGACATAATACAATGTTATTTTATGAGTTTTTGAAGTGTTCACTAAATACTTCATGAGTTTTCCTATTTTGTAAGGGTGTTTGGAAATAGATGAATCCATTTTTAGACAAGGATTGATATCTTACAAGTTTGTGATGATCATTTAATAACTGTTTTGTCAGGACAGAGTTAACACAGTTTTGTAGTGAAATCATAAATGAATGGATTTAGGAATGGTGTTTGTTAAAATCACTTGATCAAGGTATGGGAAATGGTTTGATGAGTTTGAACAGATGTTTTGAATATGTTTGAGGCATCATCAAGGGTAAAGTAGGCTTGGAGAGTGGAATTGTTATGTTGGTAGCCTAAATAGGCCTAAATGCTCAATTAGGACAGTCAGTTTTGGAAGTTCTCAGTTTGTGATATTGATGTTGGTGTAAAAGGAGTTTAATCATGTTGTTCGTGCCTAGTAAAGTTGTTCCAGGGGTTTGATTCATTGTTTGTGTCTTGGGAAGCAAAGTTTGGAGTTTGATGGTTTGCAAGTGCCTTGTTGGTAATTGAGGACAGTTGTAAGTAAAATAGTCATGGGTTGATGTTTGAAGGAATCTAGTTGGTTTGAATATGTCATTTTCATGATGTTAAAAGTGTGTTGATGATCAGTAGAAATCTGATTTATAGATTTGAGTACTTGAGTTAAGTTTTATGAAGGAAAATGTGAATTGGAAATGAGTAACCAAATAAGATGATTTTGGTGTTTTTTCTAATGAGAATGAGATAGGTGGTTTTCTTCCTTTGTACTGCATCACACTCTATGAGCCATTGTAGGTCTAGTGTGTAGCAAGAGTACTCTTTTCAAGGGGCTAGGAATCCAACTAGAGGTTTTAGAGAGTTAGTAGACCATGTGAGGCATCTTATTTGATTATATACATCAACATTTAAGGGTTCCACGAAAGGAACTGTTGATGGTCAAAATAAAACAACAAAATTAAAAAGAACATTTCTACTCTATTTCTCTTGAAAAAAATAGCTAACCTTAAACCACCTATCTTCCAAGGTCTCGGTAGTTGGTTCTCAACTGTGTTGTCATCATTCAATGATTCATGCAACTATAATATTCAAGGGGCCTTTGTCAGTAAAACAGTACAAATTGGATAATATGAAGTAATCCAACATGGGGTTTTTAAATAAATAGAAAAAAGTTCGATCAAGGCTTTGGAACAGTAAAATGTGAATGAATATTTCATTAACTTTAGACATGCAATTTATGTAATGAGCATTTCCTAATTAGATGAAAATTGTAAAATAAAACAGTTCACAAAGAGTTCATGCAATCACATTCATCCACAAAGCATATTTAATGTACATAACCATTCATCATCACTTTTTTTTTAGAATTAATTTTCAATAACAAACATCACCAAATCATTACAAAATCAGAAGATCAATGATTAAAAACAAAATAGCATCCACAAATAACTCAATAGACGGTTTTGAATTTGGTATCTTCTATTGATTCTCATCAATTAAGAGACATTTATGCCCAGGAAAATCCACTTACATACGAGAAACCATTGTCTATCAACATTATTGTTAAACTAACAAACTTCTAGAAATTTACTATTTGCATTAAAACTGTAAAAATGTTTAACTGTTGCATAATAAAAGTAGTCTTAGGCAACAAATTTGACTTCAATTTTCTGACCTTTACAATGAGGATAAATTTTAATCTTATAGAAAGAATTAACACTAATTTCTCCTTTCAAAAATCATGATCCATCAATCGGGGCCCAGATCCGCAATTATAGGGGGTGCCTCTAGTTGAGTCTCAGTCTCCTTTTTGCTGAAATTGTTGAATTTGAAGGAGTATGCCTCATGCCAACTGACTGGGAGTCCTTTCTAGGCTATGTGGACCTCATTTTAGTGTTGTAAAGTGTATTTAATCACACTTTCACATTGAATTTTGTGTCCCAAGCCCTAATTGACCTTCACATCATCATTAATAGGCCCCTATTACCCCATATTGTGCATCCTGAGGCGATATTTGATGAAATGACCGACATAGACATCATATAAACCTTATTTTCTTATCTCCTAAGAACCTAGTTGTCAAATGGGCCCCACTGGGACTAATTCGCTACTTGTGGTGAATGAGTCCTTGCTAGGTGGGACTGATTCACCCAAGGTGGCGAATGAGTCCCATTTGGGCCAATTTTGACATTTGAGCGGGAAAAACTAAAATTTAAGTTTATGATTTTCACATGTCGGCCTTAGGGATCCAATTTACGGGCTAATAAGGTGAATTTCCTATAAAATAAACTCTCTAAACCCTAAACCATTATTCATTATTCATCCATCATTCTTCCATCTCAAGTCAAGCAAGTTAGGGTTTCATCATTTCAAGTCATTAAGATAAAAATTTCCAAACATTTAAGGGAAGATTATTCATGTTTTGCTGCAGAAATTCAAGATCAATCATCATGGAAAGGTTATGTCCCTTCATTTCATGCTTATTATTCATATTATCTCTTCATTTGGTTTAATTACCTAAAAGGGGTTTGACCAAGGAAAACCCCCATGCCCTAACATCCAACATCTCTCTTTCTTGTCTTGTGTGTTTGTAGATTTAGACATCTTGGAGGCTTAGGAATCATTGAATATTGAAATCCAAAGTTTTTCAAGTCATGTCTTCATTGGATAAGGCAAAACATCAACAAAATGTCACTTTCAGGCCCGAATCTGACAATTTTAGAACCAAACACCTGGAGAAGTAGAAAGTGTAGACTGAAAGCTCCTATTTCCACCTTTGAATATTCATAAATTCAAAAGTGGACTCATTCACCATGAGTGGAAAATGAGTCCCACTTTTAAGCTTGATTTTGGTTTTCTACATTTTTGGATACCCTTCTGTCCGAAACGGGTTCCAGAACAATTTTACAAAACTGGGACTGATTCGCCTAGAATGGTGAATGAGTCCCACCAGGCCTAAAAGTTAGGATCAACAACATTTGAAAAGTAATTTCAAGCCTCCAACAATTTTACAGGTGCACTTCTTCAATTTCATTCATTTCTATTATAGTTTGCATTCATTTTTAGGTGTTTTTGCATTACAGAATGTGTTTTCAAATAAAATGTTTTTCTTTAGTTTCCATTCAATAATCAATAGCTTTCATTAGTTTCCTACATTTCAATCATTTAATTTAGACATAATTGCATCATACATACCTTAGATTGACTGAACCACTTAGATTTTGTGGTGTGAGATCTATCTTTTTCCTTTAGGTGAAAGACCCTAATTAAGCAAAGAGACATAGCATTCCACCACCTTAAAATCTTTGGTTCATTTTGGTGAACCTGATTTTAGAATAATTTATGATTTGGATTCCATTATCATCCTAGGAATAGTTTGCATGCATTAGATTTTGCATTGTTTTGCATTCTAGGGTTTCAAAAACTTGCATTAGTGAAAAGCTCATTTAGCTTGCATTCTTGCATATAATTTCCTTACAAATTTCTGAAATTTTGAATCTACACTTAGGTCTACATCATACAACATCAAACACATAAAAAAAAATTCAAATTTTTTGAAAATTTTGCAAAAAAACCCTTATTGGGACTCATTCGCCATGCTGGGTGAATCAGTCCCTGTCTAGATTTTTGATTGACTGTTACAACATCAGAAACCTCATTTCTGTGCTTCCTAAGCCTCCTAGTATCATATAGCATAAGTTTGGAAAGTTTCTGGAACATTTGTTTTATGCATCTAGCTGAAAAACATCATTTTAGATTACTCATTCTTCAAATCACTTCAATTGCAAACATCTTTACATCTGAAAATGCTTACATTTCTAAAATTTTGCATAACATCGATAAAATTACTTCACTTTTACATACATCATGTTTCTATTCATAAAACTTTTCATAAGTTTGATAAAAGAACTTTTCATTCTTGCATATACATTGTTTACATTCTTAAGGTGTTGCATACATTGGATAAAAGTGTTTTGTATCTTTGCATATACATTGTTCATATTGTTGAAACATTGCATGAAATGGTTACATGTGCTTTTCATTCTTATCCAAACAATGCTAGTACCTTACATAACTAGACATATTAAGAAACATTCCCTATCTTATCCCTCTAAGAGTGTTTTTGTGACAAAGAATACATCTTTGAACATTCCTAACGATCATATTTGTTCTTCTCCTAATATATCTCCTATTGGAAAAGAAGATATTTTGGTGATAGAAGAACCACTTAATGAGAGTTTTGAGAATCCAAGTTGTTTCTCCCCTCTTACCTCTTTTTGTGGACAAGACATTAATAAACAAGATAACACAACCATAGGTAACCATGACACTAACATTTGTTTTTCTCCTAGTATCTCTCCTTGTTGTGAAGATGATACTTTGATGTTAGAAAACCTATTTTGTGAAGGTCATGAGAATCTTAGTTGTCCCCTTCCCCTAAAGAAACCCTTGTTGAGCACAACAATTCAACCCTTGATCATTCCCCTACCTATGATAAAGTCATTTTAGAAGAACCAATCCGTGAGTTTCAAGAACATTTGGTTTATTGTTCTCCTAAAAACCCTCCTCCTAAGGAAGATATCATGATGCAAGACAAGGATAAGTCTCACTCGCTAAGGGATGTTAACATTATTCAACCTCAACTCATTCTTTACCCTCCTTCACATAAAACTCAAACTCAAACCAAACATGAACTCATCCTCTACCCACTTCAAAATAATGTGTTGCAACAATTGAGTCATAATATCATTGCTCATACATATAACACTCGCAACAATCTGCAACCGCAACAACAAACCACAACACCCCTACCCTTGCCTAACCCTATCATCCCTAATCCTATCTTACCAGGACCTCCTAGTGGAAAGGAGTACAATCTTGTCGACCAACTAAAGAATACTCCTACTAAGATATCACTATGGGACCTTATTCAAGTCTCCCCTCAGTATCACACCATGATTCAAAATGCCTTGCAACAAGTTCCTGTCCCTTCTAATATGCAACCACATAGTATCATAGCCATGATTCAAGCCATAAATGCTAACATTGTTTTCCACCAAAGTGAGCTTCCTCCTTTAGAAGTGCAAAAAAAAATGAACCTTTTATGATTATCGCTCAATACAAATGAAAAGGGATTAAGAGATCTCTTGTGGATACTGGTTCCACTCTTAATGTATGTGGAGTGAACCTTCTTGATAGACTTGGTGTTGATAAATCAAACATTTGACCCGATCCTTTATCCATCAGGGGATTTGACAATGTATGCAAACAACCGCTTGGTGTGATCACTTTACCTATTACAGTTGGAATGGCCACATTAGAAACACCAATCCATGTTATGCCTAATGATCTTGCATATAACCTTCTCTTAGGCCGACCGTGGATTTATGCAATGAATGGTGTGCCTTTTACTCTTCATCGCAAAATGAAATACCTCTACAAAAACAAAGTGTACATGCTTGAAGCTGAACCTCATCCAAATAGCTATTTGAACATCGAGAAAAATAAAGAAAATTCCTCAAACACATTAACACCAACCACACAAATGGAGCCCGCACAACAAAAAGACAAACAACAACATACTGAACAAGTCACGATGCTATTAGAAGATGATTGGGGTTCCTTGGATTTCAAACATGACTTCATGGGTGAGTACAAAATAATCCACAAAGATTCAAATAAGGACAAAGAAACAACCATAATGTCAACAAAAACTTCAGACAACCTTTCGAAAGCATCCAGCTCAACCACTTTAGACAACAAAGAAAATTACACAACAAACTTTGAAGAACTTAATCAAGAACAACCACCGACTTCAAAAGCAATGAAAAAGCTTTATGGATGAGGTTATGAACTTATGAAACAACTTGGATATAGTGGAAAAGGATGTGGTTCTAATGAGCAAGGTATCCACAACCCTATCGATCCTATCACACAACAAGCAAATCATGGTCTTGGTTATTGTCCTGTGATAGAAATTTCCAAGCCTTTACTCAACATCAACACTCTCACACAACAATCCTCTAAACAAAATTTAACTGTAAAGCATCCTGAACTAATCAACACTAGTGGTCTTCATCATTCTCCTTTGCCAACAATCAAACAAACACCTACATCTTCACTTAATGTCAATTTCATCTCACAAGACACCAATGATTTTCATTCAATAGATTTTCCCTCCTATAAGAGTGAGAAAAAAATATCGTGACCTAGAGAAACTTGTGTAGGTATGACATCTACTACTAAGCAAGATGTATCTTTGACGGAAACCACAAGACCACCTTCTACCATTGATCAAGAGGGTATCTTGTCGAGACTCCTCCAAGATCACTTGATCACCCTCCCTCCTAGAACTCATAAGGAGTGCTATTACAAGACTTCATTTTGTGCATATCATAGAGTTCATGGTCACTTGACTAATGAATGTAAGGATTTGAGTACTCAAATCCAACATTTTTAGGAGTTTGGTGTTCTTCCTTATGTGGGGGGCACCTAATTCCTCCAATTGATGTTGATTTTTTCTCTACCTTGCATCTCATCAATCATTTCGGCTCACCTTTGTCCTGCACTAAGTGGGGGCAAGGGTTCAATAACCTTGTCTTCGTATGTCACTTTCCATTGCCTCTTTTGACTAGTCATTAACCTTTCATGAACATATAAGAGAAATCTTGGGATGTGGACAACATGCCTGTAGTTGGCTCGCATGTGACATACTACCTTATTCATGATGTAGCTTCTCGAAAACATATGACTTGGCATAGGGATTTCCAAGTAAGCTCTCATGACCTCTTCTACTTTAAAGCAATTGCTCATAGTACTGGTGTTCGCAACCACTTTAAAGTGGGGGGCATACATCACCACTCACATTTCATCGAGTGATTTTATTTTTCTTGCGATTTCCTCTCTTGGAAATATTAGGTACAATGTTTCCTTGGATGAGACCTTGCACTTATCCTCTCTTGGAGACATTAAGCATGATGTTCCCTAAGATGAGATATTGCACAAATTAAGCAAAATCCCTTTGAACAGTTATTGCACTATTTTGCATTTACAATGTCTATGAGTGTCAAGCATACGAAGTTTTGCTTACCTAATAGAGCTCGAACCAACATTTTTCTTTGTGGCACCTTATTAAAGTTATCAGGAGGTATAACTATGGTATGGTTGAGTGGGAAGCCCATTCTGAGGCATGACTTTCCCCATAGCCACCTATATGTTTGTGAGTACATACCACCCGATTGTATGTTTCTCACCTTTTGGGCTTTCTCACCCGACAGACAACCAAGAGTTCTGTCGCCCCAGAGTGAGTATGCATTTTCTTTTTGGACAAACAACCTATATTTGATCCACAACTAGTTGGACAAACGGTCGAAGCTTGATCCACCTTTTTATTTTTCAAATTACTTCTTTGGGACAACTCACCCCGCAGATGACCTAAAGTTCTGTGGCTATAGAGTGAGTGCATATTTTCCACCCCATTTTTCTTTCCTTTAGTTCTTGCCATTGCATGATTGCATATCTTCATGGTTTGACTTAGGATCTTGGATCCTGGGGGCTTGATTTCCTTCTTGATCTTTGTCATTCTTTGTCATCTGCATTTGTACACTTGGATCTCTTTTGAATGTCTACTTTAGTGTGAGTTTGAAGCAAGTTCATCCTCTCACTAAAGTGGGGGCTAAATGTACTATAGAAAAAAGGAAACTTGCTTGAGTTGGGGAATAATTGATGATAAATTTGACTTAATAAGGCCTTGATTTGGTGTTGCGAGGTGTTTTTCACATCCACACTAGGTCTTGGGCCCTTTCAAATGCATTTAACAATGTCTTGTAAAGGTGTTGTAAAGTGTTGTAAGGAATTTCATGCTTTTCTAGACTTAATGAACCCATGTTCCCTTAATTCAACATTATAAAATATATTTAATTGCATTATCACATCAATCTAGAAGGCTTGTAAACTAAATTGGACTTCAACCTAGTGTTGTAATGTGTTTTACACATTCACATTGGTTCTTGTGCCTTTCTAGGCTATGTGGACCTCATTTTAGTGTTGTAAAGTGTATTTGAGCAAAATTTCACATTGAATTTTGTGTCCCAAGCCCTAATTGACCTTCACATCATCATTAATAGGCCCCTATTACCCTATATTGTGCATCCCAAGGCAATATTTGATGAAATAACCGACATAAACATCATATAAACCTTATTTTCTTATCTCCTAAGAACCCAGCTATCAAATGGGCCCCACTGGGACTAGTTCACCACTTGTGGCGAATGAGTCCCTGCCAGGTGGGATTGATTCACCCAAGGTGGCGAATGAGTCCCATTTGGGCCAATTTTAACCTTTGAGTGGGAAAAACTAAAATTTAAGTTTACTATTTTCACATGTCGGTGGGCTAATAAGGTGAATTGCCTATAAAATAAACTCTCTAAACCCTAAACCATTATTCATTATTCATCCATCATTCTTCCATCTCAAGTCAAGCGCATTAGGGTTTCATCATTTCAAGTCATTAAGATAGAGATTTTCAGACATTTAAGGGTAGATTATTCATGTTTTTTTGTAGAAATTCAAGATCAATCATCATGGAAAGGTATTAATCCCTTAATTTCATGCTTATTCTTCATATTATCTCTTCATTTGGCTTAATTACCTAAAAGGGGTTTGACCAAGGCAAACCCCCATGCCCTAACATCCAACATCTCTCTTTCTTGTCTTGTGTGTTTGTAGATTTAGACATCTTGAAGGCTTAGGAATAATTGAAGATTGCAATGAAATTTTTTTCAAGTCATCTCTTCATTGGATAAGGAAAAACATCAACAAAAATTCACTTTTAGGCTTGAATCCGACAGTTTTAGAACTAGACTCTTGGAGAAGCAGAAAGTGTAGACCGAAAGCTCCTATTTCAACCTTTGAATATTCATAAATTCAAAAGTGGACTCTTTCATCATGAGTGGTGAATGAGTCCCACTTCCAAGCTTGATTTTGGTTTTCTGCATTTTTGGATATCCTTTTGTCCGAAACGGGTTCCAAAACAGTTTTATAGAATTGGGACTGATTCGCCCAGAATGGTGAATGAGTCCCACCAGGCCTAAAAGTCAAGATCATCAACATTTCAAAAGTAATTTCAAGCCTCCAACAATTTTACAAGCGCACTTCAATTTCATTCAGTTTTGTTACAATTTGCTTTCATTTCTAGGTGTTTTTGCATTACACAATGTGTTTTCAAATAAATTGTTTTTCTTTAGTTTCAATTCAATAATCAATAGATTTCATTAGTTTCCTACATTTCAATCATTCCATTTAGACATAATTGCATCATACATACCTTAGATTGAGTGAACCACTTAGATTTTGTGGTGTGGGATCTATCTCTTTCCTTTAGGTGAAAGACGCTAATTGAGCAAAGAGACAACATTCCACCACCTTAAAATCTTTGGTTCATTACTTAGTTGTTTTATCTGTTTTGGTTGCACTAACTTGGTTGAAGTTCTCTTATGTGTTGCTAAAAGTATACTGCAAGGTCTCATCTTCAGGTCCATCTACCCATTCCACCCTAAACATTTCCCTTTGTAACTCCTTGGTAGTGGTAGTATACATATCTTGAAGCTAGGTGACATTCTTGGTAGCGTCTCGCACATAAAATCTGTTTTCCATCATTTTTTCCAGAAGAGGCTCTTCATCATCATCTCCTTCCTTTATCATCTTCTCCAACCTGATGTTCTATTGATCTTTCATCTCTTGTAAGGAAATCAAATCAGAATCCGATGAAACCTCCTTGCCAGTTACTTCAACAACAATCCCCCTAATCACCTTTCTCTCGTTAGATAAATCTTGTTGAGCATGGTTCAATATCCTTCTAAGCTCCATGAGAACCTCTGTTTTGAAGATTTTTATATTCATACATTTATCAATATAACTGGAATCTTGATCCTCCAAAATAGTAGACTCAATTACATCTGCCTTAGGCACCTTCTTCAGAATCCTCAACTTCTGCATATACCCTACATATATGTCCTCTTTCACTCCTAGCAGCTTAGTATATTTTTCTAGAGACTTGACCAGCTCACTTACCTATGTATAACTCTTAGAACCAACAGTGAAAAGTTCCTCTATCTCCTTCTTAAGAAGGTCAACCCATTTGTTCATCATTTGAGCCTTTCTTTTCATCTCGCTCAACTCATCAACTTCCTTGCGACTCATTAATACAGGTATTTATGTTGATGCTGGTAGTTCGAAAGTAGAAATAGCGAATTCATTTAAAAACCTTTTCATCTGCCCTACCTGAGCCTTAAGCTCATCCTTGGCCTATTTGTCCTTGATCAATTTTGACTTGGTAGTGGTAGCCACAATGCCAATGAGATTCATCTATTGATTCCTTGTATGCTTGCCTAGATTGATAGTACTCACTTGATAATTTGAAGCTTGCAACTCCCTATCATCCTTATCAGCTACTGGAGTTGCAATTTCTACCACCAAGTCCCCATCATCAGTGATCCTTGTGGAATGAATAGCTCAGGGCTTCTTCTTGGGCTTCACTTTTTCCACCTCCTTTATCATATCATCCCATGTCACTGGCTGGGCTTGAGCTTGTTTCCTTTTCTCCAGATTTAACTTTAGCATGTAGGGGCAGCTGTGTGAGGCGTTACCTGTTGAGTAATCAGAGGTGTTGATGAAGGAGGTGTAGAGGAGATTGTTACCACTATTTTCTCAGAATAAGTCTTTTGTTGCTCTTCTTTTTCTTTTAGCACTCTCTCTTGCTCCATCTCATTTTTTTCTTTTATTAATTCTATCTTCTTCATCATCTCTAACTCTCTTTGGGAAACCTCTTCTTCATCTTTTTGTCTTTGCTGTTCCACTTCCATTGGATGAGCTTCCTCCTCTGTTGCTTTGTCTAGTTTAGATTTCTCCTGTTGTTCAAGCTCTTATGCACCGACCTCTTCCGCAACTTTCTTTTGGGCTTCTGCAACTTCTTTCTCATGAGCTAGCTCCTCTTCCTTCACTGCTCCTCTTCTTCACTAGCTAACTCCTCTGTAGCTTGTCTTTGAGCACTTTCTAATATTTCCTTCTGCTCTTCTTCTATCAAAACATCCCTCATTTCTGCCTCATCCCAAAGGCTTCCTTCCTTGAACCCAGTGTCCTCTTTTCCACCTTCTTCCCTCTCAAGATACTCTTCATATTCTACTTTTTCCTCTTCCCAAAGTGGATTTTCCTTGGATTTTGATGGCACAATTGATTCCATTACATTAATTACTGGGTTCCTTTCTTCTGGACCAGCCACAACTTCTGAAGTTGATGGCGCAGTGGAAGGGGTTTCCTTGGTTTGCAAAGGAACAGTAGAAGGGCCCTCATCAATAGTTTCTTCCCCAAGGTATATAGTAGCTAGGGGTGTAGCACTAAGACCTGAAATGACCCCTGCATCAGTAGCTTGATAAGTAACCTTAGCCTTTTCCAAGGCTTTTCCAACCTTCATTGTGATTTCTTCTGTTGCCGGGGAAGATTCTTCTGTTTGTGCAATAGTTTTCTTCAACCTCTTGTATTGGCTCATTTTTGTTGAAGAAGTAGGCCCACTCTCAAAATATTTCTTCCTCGAGATCTTAACCCTTGGTTGTTTGAAACAAAGTTTAAGCCATTTCAAACTTCTCTCAACAACTACCTGTGAAATTTTATTGATATTTGTTTCCTCCTTCTCCATCTAGTTAATAAGATCTAAATCTTTTGTAGCTACTCGATTCATTTCATAGTGAGGATCAAGAGTGATCCCATCATCTGAAGTCCATTCTAGAATATCCTCTTTAATCCCGAAGTCCTTCATTTGGGGGATGGTTAGTCTTTCATATCCTCTTCTTCTCACTTCAAACTTATCTTGCAAATTTTCCCAAAAGTCCTCGAGAAGTGGCTCATGAAAGGGAAATAAAGAAGCACATAGATTGTTCATTTTCCCCTTCGGATCTAAGTTCTTCCTGGATGTATGAAGCTTCAAATTCATAGATTGAAATTCCTTTGTTGTTGACCTGGCTGCTAGAGAAGAAGAACAAGAATAAAACCCCAATTGTATTGGGAATGAGTGGTAGTTGGCCTTGTGTTTATTAGAAAACTTGGCATTCACCTCAACTGCTTGATGAGAAAATTCCATCAAGATCTACCTGTCACCACAACACCTTGGTAATTTGAAATGGTGCTTGTCATATCTAAACAGTCTAATATAGGTGGATTTGGGGTACTGGATAAACCAACTTCCCCACTCTTGAATGAACTCCATGGCTTCCCTTGACAACTTGAAGCCAATGTCTCTTGTAAGCTGATTAATGAAAACATACAAAAATGTATCATTAAATATTTTAAAGTGTCTTTCTGCTACCTTCATTTCCAGTTGATCATAGTGTTCCCACACCTTCTTCTGATCTAGGCCATCCTCAAGTTATCCCACAATAGTTAACCCCAAAAACTGTCTCATTCTTGCAGCACAATAGATTACATAAGAAGACATAAAATGTCTTGGTTTCCCTTACTTTGATTAGTTGATTATGAATATTATCTAAGATTATATGTACCCAATCCAAATGCTATTTCCCATCTAGAATTAATTGGATAAATGGGAGCATCCAATTCTCAAAGGCATGAGAATCCTCTTTTCCAAGTTCCCTAGCTAGCAAAGTGATCATGTCCCCAACATCCTCAGAGAAATCAGACCTTTTGGGCTTGGGTGGTATCTTCTTCACTGATTTCTTCTCTATTTTGAGCCACCTCTTGTTGATAAGCCTTTTATTCCCTTCCTCATCTGCTGCCCACCATTTTGGTGCATCGGCTTCAAACATAATTTTGGGATTGGGGTGAAGGGGAGGATCAAACACTAGTCTAATCATCCCTAGGGTTAAATCTATGATCTCATTTCCCTATGAATCGATACACTTCCTTTGAGTTGGATTGTAAGCTTGTGCAATAGTTAGTATGAATTCCAGACATTGCACAACAATAGGGAATGTAGCCACATGTGCTAACCCAAAATATGCAATCTTCTTGGCCCTTGGGGTAGCATCTTCTGAAAAGGTATCATCATGAAATTGCTTCAAATCAATATGACCCACAAGATTATCTGTAATCTTCATGACCTCAGAACCAAATTTGGATGGCACTGGATTCCCCTGAAACTAGTATTTCATAGTGACAGGAATCTCTTCTGGTTTTAACTTTTTAGCCCTTGTTCCCTTTGATGCTCCTTCAACAACTATTTCTTCCTCTAAATCAGACATTTATTAATACCTGCAATAGTGACCTTCATCAGAAAAAGAGAAGAAATGTGAGGGGGTAAATTATCACAAGCATTCATATTAAGTCTTCATTCATTCAAGAAAAAAATTCCCATTTTACAAGTTAATCCAATGTTTTTGGGTTTCGGGTTTGGGATAGAACCAAGAACTTGATCATTTTGAGCTTAACACTGAACTATGTTGGAAGTCAGGATTGAGGAATACCTTGAACATGACCCTAATAAAATACCCTTTCAATACTATCGGACATCGAAATCGGGCCTTAAATCAGCACTTATACTCTGTAAAAGACTGTCACAATGCAGAATCAGATTAACACTCTACTCAAAAACCTGTGGTGGTAAGAAGGTTTCAGTTACGTTTTGGGATCCGATCCCACAGTGTAGTAAAAAATCAGGATTAGGATATCATCAGATATGAGACTCTTAAGTAGTGAATAAGCTTGATTATCATTCCAAGTTCCGATCCTGATAAGATATCGAAAGTCGAAATCAGGATGCAGTTTGAAACTAGACCCTTTAGAACATGATTGGGCATGGGTTAGTTTCAAGTTCTGATCTCGACATTGTGTTGGAAATCATAATCGGGATGACACTTGATATGGGATCTTAATACTATATCAAGGGTTCAGTGCCCTTTTGAAATCCGATATCGACAGTAATGCAGGGATTAGAATTGGGTCATGAGTTGATACTTTGAAAAAAACCCTTGAACACATTAAGGTCACGACCCAAACTTTGATCTTGAAGAAAGGTAAAAAATTAGAATTCGGACATGGGTAGGTATTGGACCTAGGCGGTGGTAATAGGCCAAAGGTTAGTTTTGAAACCTAATTTTGAAAGGAATGTGGGAATTGAGATTGAGGTCAGGAGAGTTCCAAAACCCTAACATAGACCAATTCAAAAAGGTTAACCATATTTCCATCTCATTTATGAATCGAACGTGAGAAAATGAAGGGTTTCAACTCACACATTGCAATGGTTGGAATTTTAAAGTTCATCAAATTTTGAAATAGACCCGACCCAAGCAGTACAAATACCCTAGCTAAACTAGGGCACAATGAAATGAAGAAAACGCACGCAAGAAACACAACACAATAAAAAAAAATGAAAACAAAAGCAAACCCAAAAGACAAGGGATAGAAACACACCAAAGGATGCAAGGAAAACAAAAGAGAAAAAGAGAAACAAGAAATAGAAAACAATAAATGAAATGTGAACCAAAGAAAGAAACAAACCAACAAACCAAACACGCAAACAATAAATGAAAAAGGAAAGAAAAAGAGAAAGCACCTACCTCAAGAAATGTGATGAGAAATCCAGCCACACAACGAGAATTCCAAGCTCGAGCTCAATTTCCAACCCTTTGCTCTGCTCTGGTTTACTTCATCGAAATACACAAGAGAAAATGATCAAAAATCAAGGAGCAACGAGAATAAAAACTTGTTCGCACATGCAAATAGGTGGCCATTAATGTGGGATAGTTCGGACCTCGAGAACAGGGCAGAGGTCATAAATGAGCCATCGCGAAAACATAAGGTAGGCAAGAGTCAGGATCAGGAAGGAACATGACATCAAAACTTTCAACGAGTGCAAAGTTCTGAAATCTGAACCCCGATAAACAAGAAAAAATGCGGGAATCAGGATCAAGATGGAACATGTTCCAGTTCCGGTCTGATATTCGATTCCGAAACACACAAGGAAAAAACAAAAGGCATCAAAAATCGAGATCAGAAAAAAAAAAAACAAGAACAAGAACTTTGGAAAAGTTCTTGGTTCCAGTTTCATTTTGAATTCTGATCCGACAAACAAAAAGCACACAAGGAAGAAAAAGCAGAAGTTAGGATTGGAATGAAAATAGGAACTCACACTTTTAAGGGTGTAAGGTGATGATTTCGATCCAATACCCGAATCTGGGAGAAAAAAGACAACTCCCAAAGCCCAAACAAGAACACCAAAGAAAAAAAACAAAGGGGGACCCATTTTGATCAAAAACAAAATGGGGTGGTTATGCAAGGCATAAAAAAAACAAAGGCATATGCTTGGATTTTGGTCTTGGATAGATGTTTAGGGATGTAGTCGTATGAGAGAAATCTCAAGGATTGCTTTTCTATCTTGCTTTTGCGTGATTTTTCTTCCACCTAGTAGCACTAGGATGAGTAAAAACACTATCTTTCTCTTGCAACGATCACTTGAGAGACTTTTTTGGAGAGGTTTCATGCAAGGTACCTATCTGAGAATTTTAGGAAGGATTGAATAGATGGGTTTTATGACCTACAACAACTGTGCTTGGAGATTGCTTAGTATGGGAGCTATTTTTTTGAGCTCAAATAATATGTAAACTACATTATTAATGAGAAGCTTCTCATTAACAAGTGTTGACAATGAACATAGCCAATTTGAGGGCTTCATGGGTGATGTAGGAGCATCTAGGTGCACGGAAAATCCTGCATACCCAAAAATGTCTTAATTTTAATTTTTCGTGTTTTTTTTTGGTTTTTCTTGTAGGCACAAATTATTTAAATCCTCTACTCCTTCAACACAATAAGGTTTGATGTTGGGAATGTGAAAAATCAACTGATTAATTGATTTACTTGGTATTTGTTTTAAATATGTTTGCAAATTGTTGATTTACCAAAAAGGAAAATCCCATGCCCAACCTATGAGTGGGCATTTAATGTAAATTGTAACTCCATTTTGGAATTTGAAAATCCATTTGTGGAGAAAATGGAAGGTAGGGCGTTGAGGGAATGGAGAGAGTGGGTTGAGGAGTGGGAAGATAATTTTTGAATTACAATTGAAAGCTCATACCTGGAAGAGGAAAACCCACGCCTAGGAAGGAATAATGATGATTTTGAAGTTGGACTAGTAGGAAAAAGAGATGACCATGCCTAGGTTTCCAAGAGAGTTTTGACAGGAAAAGAATCAAGGAGAATGTTAGCAAAATGAGTTTATATGGAGAGGAGGATGAGTTTGATGGTTGTAGGTGATTTTCGCTGTTCAAGGAGTGTTGTGATCAAATTTTGGCTTGCCTGTAGATGATTTTTAGAATATTTGAAGTTTGCATATGTTTTCATGTAGATTG
Organism: Sequoia sempervirens; assembly: GCA_007258455.2. Lineage (NCBI taxonomy): Eukaryota > Viridiplantae > Streptophyta > Pinopsida > Cupressales > Cupressaceae > Sequoia > Sequoia sempervirens. The sequence continues at coordinate 39,612,674 of VDFB02292527.1, read as the reverse complement.
TTGTTGGAATGCCATTGTTGTGTAAGTTTGAATCTTTGTACTTTCATGTATGTTGCAGGTAATCAGATATTAAAATAAAATTTCAGATTTAAATCAATTTGTGGTTGTTATTAGTATCATCCAACAAGATATTAAAGAAATTTGGGAAAAAAGATGAGAATTGAGAAAAGTTGTTGGAAGGGGTCAAAATCTGGTGTTCAAGAAAAGGGTTTTTTGAAGGTTTGGCTTGAAAGGTAACATGGTTTTGATGGTTTAAAAAATATAGTGGACATGTATTCCCATAGATTAATATGAGAGCTTCCTTTTCACATGTTTTTAGAAGAAAAGAATCTCATTTGCAGGTTCAAATTAATTTTCAAAAAGTGGTCTGTCACAAGTTATTGGGCACATTTTTTGAAGTTCAATGGAATTAAATAAATTTCAATGTGGGTTCATTCCATTGCATGTAAGTATCTAATAAAGTTGCAGGATTTGATTGGTGGTTGTGAAGATCAATGCCTTGATTCAAGGTCTTGGTTTTCAACTGCATCAAATGGTATCAGAGTTGGTTGGTCTTGTTGGGGTGTGAGATGTGTTGAGTATGAGTTTGTTGCAGTAGTTTGTTTTGGTGAAGAGTGAAGTAGTGAAGCTGTGAGAGAGAGTTGTGGGAAAGTTGATTTGTTGCAGGTATGAAAGAGGGCCTACGACTACTATCCTCCAACAAAGATAAAATTGGGTAGAAGGTGTAGAGTTCCTCCATTGAGAGAGAGTGGGTAGAGGAAGCATCTTCTAGAGTCTTTGTTAAGTAGAGGTTAGTGTGTTGTGAGAAATTATTTTTACAAAATGGGAATGTATTGTAGCAATGAACAAGGTGGGTATATGCTTGAGCAAGAAGCCCACAATATGGGAAGGTTGGAGCAAGTATCAAAAGAGGAGGATATCATGGATGATTGTGGATATAAATGTGAGGTTGGACATATTATAATTACTGTAGCATGGAGAGATAGCCAAGAGCAATGAGAAGCAAGAATGTGTGGTGGAAGTATGCCTTGATGAAAGAATGAAAAATGAAGATGAAGATGTAGAAGTAGACATAACAAAGTTCGAAGGCCCTAGGTTTGATAAGGAAGTGGGTGAAGAGGAGAATGAGCTCCTATGGAAAGAGGAGATGAAGAAAATAAACTAGATGCTAGAAGGAGATTGGAAAGAAGACCATGAAGAGTTGAATGGTGCATCAAAAAATGAAGGACAAGAAATTGGGACATCAACAAGAAATGAGGCACACTTCAATAATTTTGAGTTTGATTTGTTTGAAATGATGAATACAAAAGAGGATAAAGGACAAGAAGGAGATATATGCATGGAAGATTTCTATTTCCATGAGAATATTGCAGATTTGGTTGTTGAAGGTGCTACAGTTGGGAGATTTGGTACAAAAATTGAAGACATAAAGGTGATGAGAGTAGATGGGGTAGATGAAAACCTCATAGCAAAGGATGAGATGAAGGTTACAACTATAGAGGAGGTAAATTTGTTTGAATTTTGTGATGATATTATTTTTCATTTATTTTTAATGACAGGGTTTGAAAAGTATAGAGACGAACAAATGGAAACTATTGATTTACATGAAGTTGTAGGGGCAGATTTGTGTGTGTATGTTGCAGGTGTTGATGTGCATGATGAGGGAATTTGGTGGAGGTGGTTGGATTTTGGTGGGTTGGATCCCATGGAGGTTAGGAAAGGAGAGAATCATTGGAGGAGGAGGTTGGTTCGTGGTGGATACAAATCTAGAGAGGAAAGAAGAATGGTGAGCAGAGATGTATGTTCATGAGTTTTGACTCATGAAACATTTATCTTACCAAGGTTGTTTGATGAGGAGCATCCAGGTGCATGGAAAATCCTGCATACCCAAAAAAAAATTAATTTTAATTTTTATGTTTTGTTTTGGTTTTTCTTGTAGGCACAAATTATTTAAATCCTCCACTCCTCTGACACAGTAAGGTTTGATGTTGGAAATGTGAAAAATCAATTGATTAATTGATTTACTTGGTATTCATTTTAAATATGTTTGTAAATTGTTGATTTTCCAAAAAGAAAAATCCCATGCCCAACCCGTGAGTGGGCATTTAATGTAAATTGTAACTCCATTCTGGAATTCAAAAATGCATTTGTGGAGAAAATGGAAGGCAGGGTGTTGGGAGAGTAGAGAGAGTGGGTTGAGGAGCAGGAAGGAAATTTTTGAATTGCAATTGAAAGCTCATATCTGGAAGAGGAAAACCCACACTTAGGAAGGAATAATGATGATTTTGAAGTTGGACTAATAGGAAAAAGAGAAGGCCATGCCTAGGTTTCTAGGATAGTTTTGAAAGGAAAAAAATTGAGGAGAATGTTAGGAAAATGAGTTTATATGGAGAGGACAATGGATTTTATGGTATTTTATGTGTGTTGTAGGTGTTTTTTCACTATTCAAGGAGTGATGTGATTACATTTTGGCTTTCCTGTAGATGATTTTTAGAATATTTGAAGTTTGCATAGGTTTTCCTGTAGATTGTTGTTGCAAGAATGACATTGTTGTGTAAGTTTGAATCTTTGTACCTTCATGTATGTTGCAGGAAATCAAATGTTAAAATAAAATTTCATATTTAAATCATTTTGTGGTTTTTAATAGTATTATCCAACATGATATTAAAGAAATTGGGAAAAAGATGATAATTGAGAAAAGTTGTTGGAAGGGGTCAAAATATAGTGTTTGGAAAAGGATTTTCTGAAGGTTTGGCTTGAAAGGTAACATGGTTTTGATGGTTTAAAAAATATAGTGGGCATGCATTCCCATAGATGAATATGGGATCTTCCTTTTCACAATTTTTTAGAAGAAAAGAATCCCATTTGTAGGTTCAAATTAATTTTCAAAAAGTGGACTGTCACAAGTTCTTGGGCACATTTTTAGAAAATCAATGGAATTAAATAAATTTTAATGTGGGTTCATTCCATTTCCTATAAGTATCTAATAAATTTGAAGGATTTGAGTGGTGATTGCAAAGATCAACACCTTGATTCAGGGTCTTGGTTTTCAACTGCATCAATGGGTCGGTTTGAAAACTTAGAAGGGTAATCCAATCTCATCCCTCTTAGGTTGAAAATTTGAAAGGGTGGCTTGATAAAGGTTGATGGTAAAAACCCACAAGGTTCTCAGAAGCTAAGTCTGGTATGAAAATATTATAATATACAACTAATGATATTAGAGAATATCTAGGGCACTAGAAGTACCATGAATAATGATATGATACAATAAAAAGCTTTACAACACATGTAGAAGGGTACATATGTGTGGGATACAGTTTAGGAACACATTTCCTACAACATATGATGTTATAATATTAATGCCAATGTACCACACATAAAGTATTAATAGGTAAGTATAAAATACAATAGAAATAAGATTGATATGAAAGGTTAGGTGCAATAGAAGGATATGAGTGAAAGTATAGTTGATGTCATATCTATATGTGAATTATGGAGATGATGATGAATGCACATGATACTTTATACTTGATGAAGAATGTGTGAGTGTGATTCTATCTCTTATGTAGTGTAGAAATTATGTATTTTATTTTCTTTTGTTTTTCTATCTATTGCATATTTTTTTATTCAATATTATTGTTTCACATTGAGGTAGTACAAATACATATACAAACTCAAAATTTTAGTCCATGTTTTATCATCAATACTTGGTTATGTTTTCAAGATCTTAGTTGTCGATACATACCGAGAAATCGCATAATTAAGAAAAATAAATTATGGTGAGAAATACTTTAAGGGAATTAATTATATATGGTAGATATAACAATGATGAAAAAGTGTGGTAGTGCATACTAAGTCCTAGCACTTGGGGGAGGGGTATAGACACCTAGGTGGAGAACTTGAAGGGATGTAATTGTTGAGTCAAATCAGGTCTATCTTTTGGGTACATATACAAATATGATTTCAATAATGCTAAATCAAAGCATTATGAACAAAGGAGCTAATAAGAGACAAGAAAAAATTGCTAAGATTGGGATGGGAGTTGATGAAATAAATAAAATGATACTTATTAAAGGACAATGATAAGATCTAGAAGAATGAAACAAATACACAATCAAGAGGAAAGATACCAAAAAATGATAGAGAATATACAAGATGAATTCATGGATCATGCCATGAGGGTTGCGATTGGATCCCATAATAAGGCTGAGTCTAAGGGATCATCAAATAATATGATACTCACTGACATTCATGAATCAAAGTAATGGACCCATAGTTAAGAATGCAAGATAAAAATGTGACAAGAATGAAAAAGCTATTAATGGAATATGAGGAATTAAATACCATGGATGAATTTGAAACCTAGAGAATGAAAACTATAAATGTAGTTGAGAAAGAGGGGCTTGGAAGTAGAAATTCTTTTCTAAAGGTTCCTAACACAAGGGTTGATTGTTGAAGATAAATCTCATTTGACCCATCCTAAGGTCACATTAATGGAATATTTTGAGGAGTTTCTAACACCCACCTCTAAATTGAATGATATATATTTGAGTAAAACTTATCTTAGTACCATAATTAGTAGGAATGATGGTTTGAGAAGAAAGGAGATTTCTATGAAATTGGTGTTTGTGATGGGTACCTTAGATCAAGATATTTGAAGAAAATAATCAAGAGATAAGTAATAGTTCAAGAACTAATACTTGGAGGTGAAAAATGACACATCCCTTGAGCAAAAGAGGGAACTAGAGAAGATGACCCCTGAACCAAACAATACCCCACATGAGATAGCCTTTTCAATCAATGGTTCAACAATATAAAGTTGTTAAATGGTTAACACTCATATGTCAAAAAAAAATTGATCTAAGAAATAATTAATAGTTCTATATAATTATAGATTTATGTGAATCATTTGAAGGAGATGGACCCACCCTTGACGATTGTATCATTGTGAACAATAGCACAAAACCTAGGGTCTATCAAATTTACAACCTTGAAACCTCATGTGGTAGCACCATGTAGCCTTTATGAAATCACTATCTTTTTCTTCATTGAACCTTTTACAAAGTTAGCAGGGGACCATTATGAATTCCAAGCTCTATAAATCTAGGCAATATCACAATAGTATAAAGTTATAATGAAAATATTCATATTTCATGAGATGATTCCATGTGGTCTTCTAATGTTCAATAAATGGTGTATCTTTTCCTTGATTGTTCTTTTACTTCCCCTAGGGTGGGACCCATCAAATACTTGAGTTAGAAACTTCAACCAATGACATAATCTTTTGATTCACCATTTTGAGAAGCCCCATAGGATTGCACATTTCATTGATATAAAATATCATAAAATTATGCCATTTGAAATGTTCCTCCTTAAAATAAATGAAACTTATGAAACCCTAAAAGGAAACCAAAGATGCAAACTATAAAATGAAGCAAAATAGAATGAGGCCACCAAAAGAATACCAGACCAAAAATGGAATGACCATGGCTTGAAAGGTGAATGGAGAGTAGAGATTTAGAGCATGTAGGTGAAATATTCGTCCATAAAAAAACATATGCTAGCAATTTCCAAAAATCATTATCAAAATTTTGAAGACTATTGCATGAGAAAACTACTAATAAAAAAGTGAAAACCATGGTCTATTCATTTGAAATTGATTGTGGGTAGTGGAGGTGGTTTCTATGTTTTGACCATTTATAGAGGGGAATATTCCCCAACTAATGCTACCATCAGTGAGGGAAGTGAATCTTTCAATACAAAGAAAGTAAGATTAACCTTACAAATCCTCTTACCATTTGTGTGTAGGTCAAAAAATCTACATGGTTTCATAGATTCCACATTATTTTCCATAGTCCTATGGCACACAAAAATTATTGTGAATTGAGACAAAAATAAATGCCCTAAGTAGACTAACTAGGTGTAAATATGACCTAAGAGGGAAACAATTAGGTAATGTACCTCATTCACACCAATTTTTTTTGTTCTACACTTCTTGTTGGATCCATGTTCTATATTATTTTTAGATCTATATATTTTTTGGATCACTAGTCATGCTTTAATAATATTTCTATGCTATTTTTGTGTATTTTCTATGCCTATATGTTGCATGAAAAACTCAAATGTAGGTTATCTATGGATGGAAAAATTAGATGTGTATTTTTGTAGAGAGATAGTGAGATGGATGGATAGAGTATCTACGATTCATGATGTATTACTTTGGTATGATCATAAAATTCATGTAGGAGTACTTTGAGTCACTTGAAATTATATTTCTTGGAGCTTGCATAACAATTATCATGTTTTGGAGATCATGGTTTATTTTTTCCTTTGAGAGCTCTTGATGTTGTAATTGAGTTCTTTGATTATGTGAGAGCCATTGGTGCTCTTCATTCAGGATATGTTAATCATGATTCTATGGGTATATTTGGATCAATTTTAGTGGTATTTTTGGTAATGATGTGATATTGTGCCATGGAGGACTCTAGATCTTTTCTTTTTCGTGACCTTAGCATGTTATGGGTTATCTTGGATAAAAATTATTTGTTGGAGACAAATGATCTTCTATGAAGGAGATGAAATAATGATTTCAAGGAGAGTTCTTGGATACTACACTGATCATGTAGATGGATTTTTAAAATTATTTTTGGTATCCTTTTGGTATTGAATATAATGGTCATTTTTCCTTGGGAGGTTCTAGAGATTGCAATGATATAATTAAAATTTAGTTGACTTGAGATGGTCCATTGGTGAGCATGGGGATAGAATTAGGTGAGGCTAGTGATCTCTAATTATGGGGTATTATTTGTTGGAACATGACTCTTTGATGAGGTTCCAACAAAAAAATAAATATTTTTCACTTGGAGATGGACATGAATATAGCATGTAATTAATGAGGAGATTTATTATGAAGTGAGTTTGTGTGATTCAATACCTTTGATGAGGAGTAATCTCATAACACATTCTTATTCCACTCTGTAAGGTAGGGGGACCAAACACGTTCAAGGCCCTAGGTCACAGAGGGCCAAGAACGAAAGGTTGCCCTAGCTTACCTTAGCTAAAAAGGGGTGTTAGGAAATGCAGGATGAGAATGATGAGGACTTTAAGCCCTTCGACCACTTTGCAGACCCAAAACTCGAAATGGGGCTAGATGAGTCAGTTTTTGGGTTCAACACTACACCTTAGGAAGCTCTTTTCCTGAGGATAAAAGCGTGGTCCCAAGACAGCGTGACACGCTGGCATCTCTCAAGTGCGCTGGTGTCCGTACGACCAGAGTACTAAAGAGACAAGGTTAAACTCTAGAAAATAGACTAACGACCTAGCTAACTACTTCCAAAGGGCCAAAACAACACTATGAAGTAGACAAGATATGCTCTAATATGTTAAAGTAAATACACAAGAGTTAGGGTGGAAAGAATAATCTCACAAAGGAATTCATTTGCTAGCTAGCTCCTAGTAGCACGCTCACCTACAAATAAAGAAGAGGGAAATTTGGTTGGGGCTATTAAGGGGTCTGCCTTAGTCAGAACCTTGCTTTGGTATTTCCACCTCCACAGATAACCAAGTTTGCAACAATGGAGAAATAGTATGATAAAGAAGGAAATGGAGTGAAGAACACTAAAGCACTATGAAACAATAAATGTGCTTACTCAACCAAGTAATAGAGGAGAGGAGTGGAAAACTTACCACCTCCACCAAGAGCACTCAAGGCTAATGGAGGATAAAATCAGAGTACTCAAGCCTTTGTTGCAATGGTGTTGTCCCACACTTGCTCTACTGAATTGATGAAGTGATGTTGTTGCTGCTATGGAGTGCAAAAAGTGTTGCTAAAAGTGCTGGGGAATGCAAGAAGTGAGTGCAAGAGAGTGTGAAGAAGTTGAGTTGAAAGTTTAGAAGATTGTAGAAGATGAAATGCATGTAGAAGGAGTGAATTTGAAGGAGAGAATGAATAAAATGGCCATATTCAAGTCGGTCCGCTGAAGAGGGCATTACAAGTCAACTACCAATGAGAAGTGTAATGCCTCTGAATGCTCTAGCCACAAGAATCTGCCAGGGACATAAGCACATCGTGTGGATGTCTGTGCATTGTGTGGGCATCCCCAACAAAAATTTCTTTTCTGACACTCAAAACAAGCACCAAGTAGAATGAAGGCAACAAGCTTATGCATAATTCAACCTCTGAATTTGGTTTTCTAAAGTGGAGAAAGGAAAAAGGGAAATTTGCGTAAGGGGTGAAAATTCACTCCTATACATTTTTCCCCCACTTTACGAGCATAAATACTGATGAGTGCTTTAGTAAAGTAGATTGTAGAATAGTAGGGTTAGGAATGTACACCTGAAGTGTTGAGGAAGCAGTCCATGATTTGACAAACCTAAAGGTACAGGGCAAGCAAAGGACTTCATAGCTTCTCAGAACTACGAAGTTGAAAGTGTCTTATAGGCCCATAGACCTGTAAGGAGGTGACCCCCAAGATCTCTCACCTGAAGGAAGCCTCGAAAAGCAAGTGCCTCACACGATCTTAGGCCTACAAGGAAGGTATCCTCCAAGATCTCTCACATGAAGGAAACTGAGACAAAGTGCCTTACAAATTCGCAGACTTGCAAGGAGGCATCCCCCTCACATGGAGAAAGCCGAGAAAGCACCTCATAGACCTGCAAATATGCAAGGAAGGCATCCTCCAAGAACTCTCACATGAAGGAAACCCCAAGAAAGCACCCTACAGACCTGCAAACCTGTAGATGAGTGTGACCCCCAAGATATCTCACATGGAGGAAGCTCTAAGGAAGTGCCCTATAGGTTCTCAGACCTATAGGGAGGTGTCCCCCAGATCCCTCACATGGAGGAAACATAGGAAAGCGGACTTTGCAGAGTCAAGAAGTGACTTCACAGGCGCACTTGCAAAGTGAGATGTCTATCTATAGGTAGAACATGTCAAAAAGTGATCATGTAGGCAAGTAAGCAGATAGTCATGTAGACTATCAACAAGCTAGAAGAATTTCAAGGGGTTCCCTTGGGAACCCATCGTAAAGAAGGGGTCCACTCAAGGGACGCATAGTTTGAAAGAAATTTTTTTCTTTGTCGAATCGATCCATCATCAAGGAATCCTTTTGAAAGATGTTCACTTCATCAAGGAATTCAAAAGGAAGACTATTCCCCCACGCAAGGGGAAGGTCAAAGCTATTCTTGCTTCAGAGGAAGGTTTTCAAGTTCTTTCTTTACAAACCCATGATGAAGGAAACATGTTTCATTAGGGTTTCAAGTTGAGAATGTGATTCTGAAAAAAGGTTTGCGAAGATTCTCGAGAAAAGACTCATTGGAAATGAATGAATTTTCTAAAAATAAAAATGTTATAGAAGTAGCATTGTCACACAGGAGAGGGACAACTCAAGCAAAGAAGAGAGAGATATAAAGAGAAAGCAAAAGATAAAAACACAAACAAAGGGCATAGGGGTAGCCTGATATTGTGGGTTAGAACTACTCATAAATATATATATGTATAGTAATAGTATATAAATGAACTGTCATTTGTCCCCTACTATATTAGACCATGTGAAGAATGCATGAGAAGACAAAGTAAAAATAAAAAAATGGGTCAACATGGAAGGGAAGCCTAAATGCCCCCAACATTTTGTATCATCCCCAATTTACTGAAAATCAAGCACAAACATGAAAGAATGATGATATAAATATAGGAAGGTTTATGACACAAAAACCATGCTTGTAACCAAGCACCAATAGGGGTGACAAGGGTCATCTAGGCACACATAGCATGATCATGGAGGAACACATCACATTGCACACACACACATCTAATCTACAGATAAAGAAGAGGTCTCCTCCTAACATTGATCGACCAAGAGGTCATCTGATTCCCACTTTAGATCATTGTAGGGGGAAGGAGGACAAGCCTGCAGTGGTGGGATGTTAAGAGGAGGAGCATCCGGCTCTCTCGCAACAAGGGCCAAGGAAGAGGGCCCTGCAAGGTCCTCTCCACTAAGTTCTTGTGGAGCCAAGGTCAGTGATTTTGTGAAGATTGTTGACAAGGCCAAAACTTCATCCATAGAGTTAAACATGCACCTTACAAGAGTGTCATGTTTAATTGCAATGGATGGGGTGGGCGGCACCCAAGATTCACCACTAGGATCATTGAACGACTCAAGAGTAGTGACAAACTCAGGGGAAGCCAGGACTAGTTATGTCACTAGGATAGAACAAGTCAACACAATACCACCTTGTGAAGATGGTGGAATCCTCTTTTGTTCCCCATTGTAGGAGGAATACCCTCCACCTCTTGCTTCATCAGGGGATGTGAGCTCCCCATAGATAAGGCAAGAGGTGCAAAGGAAGAGGAGGAATGAACTGCAGTAGATACGACTGAGGTGTTAGGCATATCCACAGGCTTTGGGAAAGATAGGACATCTGGAACAAACATTAGGAAAGGCGGCTCCACCGAAGGAGTGATGAACACCTATAATCCCTTGGGACCAGGCACATTCATACTCGCAGCGGAAGCCAGAAGCAATGCAAAACTAGACTGAAGGGAAGCAAAGGGAAGGAGAGAGGAAGACACTGGATACACTGAAGCAAGGGCGGTCGTCTCTTCTTCCTTCCTCTGTGAGGCAGCCTGTTTAGCTAGAAGATCCTTTTGCAGGTGCTTAAGCTCGCATGCAAGGTGGATTCTATGAATCTTTGAGATGGAGGCCGAAGGCTATGAAGGAATGAAGGGCTCCTGCTTAGTCATGGGAGTGTCCACTAAAGCCGTTTCCAACAAAGGAATAGACTTCTGAATGGGAGTAGGAGGGATAGGTTGAGAAGCAACAGGAAGAGTCACTCAAGAGCCTCGGTAGTGGGCCTCTTCCTATTCATTTCCTTGGGAGTAGAAACAATATGAGGCCATAGATCGAATTCTCTCTGAGAACCTTTCTTTTTACCATATAAGTAGTACCACACTCAGGGTACACATTAGGGAGATCTGAGATCTGGAGCTTGGGCCTACGCTAAGGAGGTATCATCAAACTTAGTGGATAGCTATTGGGTTGACTCATCCAATACTCCTCCCAAGAAAGGGGAGAGGATGAGGCAGTCTGAGAAAAGGAAACCTTCTCTTTTCCTTTACGGGAAGGAGAGGGAGCAGGCATGGACTTCTCCCTTCTCTTCTAGGAAGGGGGAGCAGTCCGCGCGAGCTTCTCCTTCTCCTTTTGGGAAGAGGAGGTGATCAATTGTTATGTCATAGGAAGGGTTAGTTTTGGCTGTCCCTTGCTCCCAGTCTTATAATTTACATAATTCTTGTAAAGTAGGTCTGTTCTCAGAGGAAGTAGACTGATTGGGGTGGGCCAAAAGTGATCCAATGGATATCCACCACAAGACACCAAGGGCTGGTATCCAATGTCATGCACTACATGTGTTAGCTCTCAAAAATGCAGCAGAATGCCTCAAGAGGTTGCCAATCTCTTGGTATGTTTTAGGGTAACAGACAAGGTCAAATGTTTTAGACCTTCTACTCTTCAAGTGTTGCTAGACCTAGGCGGGTGTACCTATATGAGTGGAGCAGACTTAACTTGTGCTTATCTCTTTTGAAGTGTTTTTCCCACAATGGCAGATGGGAGTGGACAAATAAAATTTGACTTGGTATGAGAAATATTAAAACTGAAACCTAATATGTTCAGTTAATAGATGTAAAATATGAATGAAACTAAATGATAAAAATGTAGAGACTAGTGCCTTATTGGGTATGCAGAGTCAAATGAAATCCTAAATGAATAACCCTTTTCTGGCAGAAACTCAAATTGTTTGGCATATAGGTTTAAGTTTATAGCTGGTATAAACATGCAGGAATGTGATTACCAAGTTCTTCTTAATGATCCAAATGAGATTCCCTAATTACTATGATTGTTTTAAAGGATTTAATATTTCCTTGAAAGACCCAATTAATCCAACCATACAGTTACAACAAATGTGCACTGATAAATTGAAAAAATATCCTTGATATTATCAGTTCAAACAATTAGAAAATATCAACCTTGGAGACAGCTTTAGCAATACTTTTAATCAACACAACAAACAACTGAAACCAGAAAAATGTCATCACATCAGAAATTCAATTGAAATCTCCATTGTTTTTCAATCATGCATCATAGTGTCAAAACATTCTATATCCTACTGTATTTTTTTACTCTATCTCTCTTCCCCTTTTTGCTATCAAAAATGGATTTTATATATCAGCCACATGAAAATTCGCGTACGGGTAGTTATTCCATTTGAGCCTTTACAACTATTCATTGGACTCCTGCCAAGACCTTACACAGTCTTACCGATATTCATTGTCTCACCGACTATTATTCCTTCAAAAACTCTCATCGATGAAAACCATCGCTGTGACTTATGGAGTCTGCAAGATGTCCCACAACTCACTTCATGTCTTACCGAAACATCTCCTTAAGTTCAATTTCTGATCGTCATGACATAGCAATTTTCATGCTGATGGAACTTCATTTAGTATGATTCACATAGCTCTCGCCAAAGAAGCCAGTCTCATTGAACGTATCTCTAAGTTTGAATCTAGTCGCTGTGACATAGGGGTCGGTAAGACTTCATGACTTCATTCCGATGGCAATGACAGGACCCACCTTCAACAATATCGGCGATGCCAAACAAATGCTACATGACATTTCATCAACGGCCTAAGTCTGGCCGATGTAACCTTTTGTATCCCGATTGATAAGACTCTTATGTGTTCGATATGACTCTCCTCGATAATTATTGTCTCGGCGATAAGTTCACTTTGCTTTCTGATCGGTATGACCTAGAATGACTCACTATGACATATAGTGATAACCACTGTCTTGCCAATAAATATCCTTTATCTTATGTTTCGCTATGACTTTTGGAGTCGGGGAGAGGTTTCATAGACTACTTTGTCTTACTGATATATACCCCTTAATACTTTCTAGTCGTTGAGACACAATCATTTTCTCACCGATGAAACAATACTTCGGCGTGACATATGGGTTGGAAAGACTGCAAGACTTCATCCTGATAGTCATTTGATAGAATCCTCTTACACTTCGTCGGCAAGACCCAATGTATTTGCTAAGACTTTATTCCGATAACCCTTAGTCTGGCCAATACATCGTTTTGTGCGCTAGTCGGTGAGACATAATGTGTTTGGTAAGACCTCACCCCGAATTATTTTTGGTTTTGATGAAATGTTTCCTCGTGCACTGGTCGGTAAGACATATATGGTTTCGCTATGACTTCATTCCGATGATGATGCTCTTGCCGATATGATCCCTTTCTGTCGCCGAGACCATGAATTATGTCCTACCAATGGGTGTTTGCACATGAATTCTAATCGGTGTGACATCCCTGAAGTCTTGCCAATAGACTGCAACAAACATAGATGAGTAAAAGAAAGCACTATGGATCGGGGAGACCTTGATCATCTCATGCTGATAGGAATTATAATGTGAGATATTTAGACTTAGATGGATTCTACTGGACTTTATGACAAAATATGGGCAGGATGTTGTGAAGAGAGGATTTTGTGCTTATAGTAAGGACTCATTCAGAAACTCATGGGTATGAACAACTTGTAAAAATTTTCAGAATTTTACAATTCTAACAACATGCACGACACCTTCGTGGGAAAAATTTAAACATTTGTGAACAACGAAGGTGATTCCATTCATGGAAGCTAGCCAGGGTATGCCTAGCTTTAGCTTGAATAAATCTAACTCTGAAATAACATTGAAAACTATGTCAATAGCCCTAGGTCCAACTAGGAAGGACAAAGTTATCGAGCCATATGGTTTGAGACACATACCATCATGCGTATGGATGGTAGGTTTTGTTTCTTCATATTCTTCCCTATGTAATGAATTCAACACTAATGTTTCTTTTGTAATGACATTCACATGGCTCACGAGGTCTATCAAGACCCCCATCACAATGTTACCATTGAGGCGAGTGGGAATGTAGAGGGGAGAGGGCTTGTTGTTTAAGGGAAAGTCTTGTGACGTGAATGTTATGTGGGACAAATCGAGTGTAGGTAGAGCTATAGAAGTCACTGTGACCATGTTAACATAGGCCTTAGGTTGAGTAACAAAATCAGTGGGATCGATAACCATGTTAGCAGAATGTGACAGAAATGGGTCCGTGTATATCTACAATTCACTATTAGCTTTCGCCATTGATTTGTTAGCATTTTGTTTACTCCCATTAAGACAAATGGTACCATCCTTGATGCAGTCCTGTATCTCATGACACAACCACATACAACATTCAACATCATGTCCATTAACTCAATGGTACTAACAATAAGTGCTTCCATCATACTAATTAGGGTAAGGCTCCTTAAGAGGCTTAGGATTTGGGAAGGTTACGATCTTATCCTTCAATAACTTCTGCAAGATAGAAGAATAAGATTCCAATAACTTTGTGAACTTTCAGTTACGTTTGAGGTTGTTGTCGTTAGTAGCAGCTACTACATTTGTAACAGTCTTACCTTTCCCATAGATTAATACGATTGACTTTCCCTTAGAATGAGAGCGTGAGGAGGATCCCCCGAACTGAACAACCATCTATTGGTACTCTCGTAGGGCTGCAAAAAAATGCGCAAAAGAAGGATACTTCATAAGGGTGAATTTTTATTTCCAAGGCCTTTGTAAGTTCTCTATGAATACCTTTTGTACATCCGAGTTGGGCAGCTGATATGAGATTTTTGAAAGGAGTGCTTGATAACGCACTATGAAATCAATGTTTTTTTTGTTGTCTCCTTGTTTACATCAGACAAGATCTAAGAAGGTCATCTTACGTCCGATATTAGCTTGAAATTGTCTAAGGAATTGATTTACAAGTTGGTCAAATGAGAAAATGGAATTTTTAGGTAAGGAACAATACCATTCTAGTGTTGTATCCTTGAGCGATTGGGGGAACAGTTTCACCATTAATGTATCATGATGGAAGAAGTTTGTGCATAGGGTGTTAAAGGAAAATACATGTGTCTGTAGATCCCATTTACCACCATATTTTTCAAATTTAGGGATCTCCATTCCTTGAGGGAAGGGAGTGTTCAAAATTACAGCTGACAACAGGCTATGCCGGAAGAAGGGTTGAAAGATAGGTTGGGTAGAGGCTTGGGAGAGACTTGCCAACTGGCTCTGCATCTTGCCCATATTCTGAAGAAGGGTGTTCATAATAGGGTCATTAGAAGATATAGGTCCAGAGGAACCTCCTCCAGAACCAACACCAAAGCCACCTTGGAACCGCTACCAGAACCACCTCCGAGACCATCGGTGTGACCATTGCTGGTACCACCACCAGAGCCACCGCCACCAGTAGGGCCCCCGCCGGAACCACCTCTGCTTCTAGAGCCACCACCATGATCTCCACCAGAACCACTTCCACCAGCACCACCTCCATTGCCAAATCCACTGCCACTACCAAATCCTCCACCACTAGAGGTGACAGGAGTGGTGAAGCTAAAGCCCAAGGGGGCTTTGTTTACTTTGATAGTTTTAGGTTTTTCGGAGACATAAGGGATGCTGATAGAAGGGACCAAATTGGCCATGTAGACAAATGTGGGAGGCATCAATACTCCTAACTATCCTTCATGCTCTTCAAAAGTGACTCCTTGTACAATACTAAGATTGTTTGAAGGAGCACACCCTTTAGCCAAATTGATGAGGCTAGTTAGAAGTTCTATGCCTATTCAATCCTTCCACACCAGATGCTTTAACTCGCTAATGACCCGAGTGGCCTTGGCCATCTTTGGGTTTCTTTCCAAGTGATTTTCTAAGTCGCCCAATCCTTTGGCAAGGGAAAAAAATAGTCTGAAGGAATCTGAATGACCTCATGCTCGTCTATCGATGATGGTGTAGGAGACACGGGAGGAGTGGGGATGTGATTGGTTTCGTCAAAGAATCCCATATTGTCCCTTGACAACTGCTCCTACGCAACCAAACCAATGGAAGGACTAGAGAAAAGGTCTTTAGAGAAACCAGTAGTGACCTTCATCCTTTCCATCGAGAGGTGTCGTATACTTCTCTTGACAATATACCTGAAAGTTGTGGACTAGGTTGTGATGCTCATAAACCTTCACAACATGCAAGAATATAATGGTCACGAATTACATGGGAGAAGCCTCAACACCAATAGATGAACATACATTGGTTCACATCAGGTTCACCAAAAATGTAAGGTAGGGGGACCGACCATGTTTAAGGCCCCAGGTCACGAAGGGCCAAAGTGGAACACTGCCCTAGCTTACCTTAGCTAAAAAGGGGTGTTAGGAAATATAGGACAAGAATGATGAGAACTTTAAGCCCTTCGATCACTCTGCAGACCCGAAACTTAGAATGGGGCTAGGTGAGACAATTTTTGGGTTCAACACTACACCTTAGGAAGCTCTCTGCCCAAGGATGAAAGTGCGGTCCCGGGATGACAACACGACAGGCTGGCATCTCTCAAGTGTGTCGGCATTCGTACGACCAAAGTACTAAAGAAACAAAGTTAAACTCTAGTAAACAAACTAATGGCCTAGCTAACTACTTCTAAAGGGCCGAAACAATGCTATGAAGTAGACAAGATATGCTCTAATATGATAAATTAAATACACAAGAGTTAGGGTGGCAAGAATAATCTCACAAAGGAATTCGTTTGCCAGCTAGCTCCCATTAGCACATTCACCTACACACAAAGAAGAGGGAGATTTGGTTGGGGCTATTAAGGGGTCTGCCTTAGTCAGACCCCCACTTTGGTGTTTCCACCTCCATAGATAGCCAAGTTTGCAACAATGGAGAAATAGTATGATAAAGAAGGAAATGAAGTGAAGAACACTAAAGCACTACGAAATAGTAAATGTGCTTACTCAACCAAGTAATAGAGGAGAGGAGTGGAAAAATTACCACCTCCACCAAGAGCACTCAAGGCTAATGGAGGAGAAAATGAGAGTACTCAAGCCTCTACTGCAATGGTGTTGTCCCACACTTGCTCTACTGAATTGATGGAGTGATGTTGCTGCTGCTATGGAGTGCAAAAAGTGTTGGGGAATGCAAGAAATGAGTTAAAGAGAGTGTGAAGAAGTCAAGTTGAAAGCTTGGAAGATTGTAGAAGATGAAATGCATGTAGAAGGAGTGAATTTGAAGGAGAGAATGAAGAAAATGACCATATTCGGGTTGGTTGGCCAAAGAGGACATTACAAGTCGACTACCAATGAGAAGTGTAATGCCTTTACAGGCTCTAGTTGTAGGAATCTACAAGGACGTAAGCGCGCCACACGGACGTCTACGCACTGCGCGGGCATCCTCAACAAAAATTCCTCTGATGACGCTCAAATCAGGCACCAAGTGGAACGAAGGTAGCGGGCTTATGTGGAATTTAGTGTCCGAATTTGGTTTTCTAAAGTGAAGAAAGGAAAAAGGGGAATTTGCGTAAGGGATGCAAATTCACTCCTATACACACTCATCAAAGAATCTTTTGATAGGTATTGTCCACTTGGATATTTGGTTGCTTTATTTTTCTATGCTTTTATTTTTTATGGGAATGACTCTTGAGCTACGACTATCAATCATTGAGGGATTATTTTAGGAGCACTTGGAATTGTGCTAGTTTCCTTTGTCTCCTCATATGTGTGAGTTTAGGAGGATAATTTTTGAGGGTTGGGGGATGATTTTAGGCATATTCCTTGGTAATGGAAATTTTTATTAGTTTTATCTTCCTTAATCCAAGAAGCTTACTTGTTTATTTATTGATTTATCGTTATTGTGTTTGACCTCAAGGTTGAATGATTAAATGTTGTTAATTAGTTTTACTTTGTGTTTTTGAAGGTGAAGGCCATATTGTCACAACATGAGCACTCAATGGTGTTGGTGAAAGGCCATGGCATGCAAAATGATTTAAAATTTTGATCTCTATGGTCTATTATTTCTTCCTATAGATTCATATTTGTGCAAAATTAGAGTTGAAGTTTGTGTGGATCTATTGTGATCACTTAATATTATTTAAATTTATTATTTATAGTGACAATATTTGGTCTATTTAATATCTATCATTTGTAATATAGTAAGATTGAGAGAGCTAAGGATATTATGGGTGAGAGTGTAATAAAATGTGCAAATCATGTGTGTATTGTTTGAAACCAGTTTTGATGACATGAACACACCCTTCATGTGAGTTTTTTTTAGGGAATTTTGGATGATTTAGTTGGAATTATACTTGAAATTGAAAATAAAATGGGAGACCTAGGTGGACAAGTTTCATTGGGCTATGGTATCAAAGGTCTTTAAGTTTTGTTAGGCGAATTTTCTACCAAGGAAGACAATAACCTAGAGTAGGATAGTGCATATATAGGGGTAAGAGTTGTAGAGTCACTATAGAATGTTGTGAGTAGGTATACTAGTGGTTGTGGTTAGTTGGATGTGAGTGACTAGTTGTGGTTGTTTTTTTTTGGTAATTTTGAGTATATGGTACATACTTGATCTTGATTTGGATGATATTGGACTTCTAAGTTTTTTTTGGTTGACAATTTGAGGCTAGGCATAATGATGCTTCTATGTGACATTGAGCATGTCATATTGGTTTAGGGTTCTTATATTTTGAGCTTGGGCATGATGGATGATGAGATAATTGTGATTAGGATGATAGTCACTTGGAATTTGTTGTAAATAATTTCATGAATCCTGTGAGCACATAAGGGTTAGTTGGTATAGCATAGTTATATCCTTCATGACTAATTCATGGATTTTTTGGAACTTCCCTTTTACTATTCTAGGGTATATGATAAATGAGAGAATGTTGGGATTAGGCATCTCATACACCTTGCAAGTCCTAATGTCTAAATTATTTAATTAATTTATAATATTTTATGTACCCTCATGAAAAATGGTGTCCCATTTATGACTTGGCCATTATTCCATGTGTATTACTTGGTATGACATGCGTGTAAGGATATATAAGGGAATAGTGTCATGCAAGATGCAAAGTGTCTATGATATTGTAAGTACATAAGAAATTTTATGATAAATGTAAGAGGGAGGTTACAAAATGGACTAGAAATCTTGAACCACTTATGATGCATGTTATGGATCACCATAGAACATATTTATAAATGAGGTAAATAAAAAAATGAGTCCAAAAATTGATGTGGGTTGCGATAATTCTTACCATGGTATTTTGGGGCCTTGTTTGGCCTCATGGTAATACCTTTTGGTGGTTTTTGGATGTCCTTAAGTAAATATATTGAGAACAAATGATCTTCTGTGAGGGAAATAAAAACCACATTGTCATGGAGAGTTCCTAGATTCTATAATAATTATGCAGATGAAAAGTTTTTAATGATTTGTGGTGGTCTTCTAGTATTGGGTAGAGTGTTTTTTTTAGGAGCTTCTAGAGATTGCATTGATGTAGTTAGAATTAAGTTGGCCAGACATTTTCTATTAGTGCTCATGGATATTGAATAGACTTGGGTGAGGTAGGAGATCTTTAATTTCTAGGGATTATGTGCTGGAACATGACTCTGACAAATTTTTAACAAAATTCTAAGGAGCCTTCACTTAGAGCTAGACATAAGCAATGATAACTTTAAGAAACATCCTAAAAATTATATAAAATCTAAGTAATCTAGGCCTAGTATATTATTTTTGTTTTTGAATCGATGTCAATTGTAGGAAAAAAATCCATGGAAAATCTATGTACTTTGTCCAACAAATTTATTTTTTACTAGTGAATAAAGTAATTTATTTGATAAATTATCAATTGAATTGAAGAAATAAAATGATTTATTGGGAAAATTATTGATTAATTTATAAATATTACATAATGTAAATGGTGAATTGTTGATTGATTTAAAAATATTACACAATTTAAATGGTGAATTATTCTAATGTATAATGGTAAAAATTAATGTATTTGTTGAATATAACTCTTCCAATTTCTAAGGATCTAAAGGTGTTTGATCCATTATGGGAGATAAATTATACCAATTTAGTTTTAGGAAATTAATCCCAAAATTAACCATCAACTATTTAGTTTGCTTAGATCAAGGTTTGTAGTAACTTGTAGTAAGTACTATTATTGTATGATGTCCTTAGGTGGTGGGATAACAATTGCATATTTTTTATTTATATATTTATTTAGTAACTTTGACATCTTCCAATGAACAATGATGAATGGATTAGTCTCTATTTTTGGAGGGAAATCTAATTCTTCAACTTTTTTAGGATTTTTTTTTGGAATTCATCCATTATAATAAAAATAAATTGTAATATAAATATAAATCATATTTTTAATATTTATTCATTTTTTGATAGATAAATGTGTCTCATGGGGGACCACTCCCATTATATTTTTCAAAACATATATATATATATATATATATATATATATATATATATATATATATATATATATATGCCCCAAAACACTAATCTCTATAATAGAAGATAATAGACTAGGCCATTCACAACATGGGTATACTATAAAATATAACCAAGATTACAAAATGAAGTTCAAAGTCATGGCCCCAAGTAACATACAAAAAATAAATTAATCAAACCCCAAATTAGTCAAAGGAGCAAGAAAATGTAGTTCCAAACCATAGCAAGGAAACAAAATAGTAGAAAAATCATATTCACATGGCCAAACAACCAACCGTTATCATTGCACTTGTGTTATTATCACCTGAGATATCCATTTCTAATTTTTACTATGCTACATGAAAACTTCTAGAATTATTTTAACAAAAAAATTAATGAAAATAAAAGCTAAAGCCCTCATCACATTCCTAATTCTAGAAATTAGGAACTTGCATATTTCTTTCTCATGCTTAGTCAATGAATTGTTGAAGTTGACAAGTGAACTAGTAACCAAATGTAAGACCCCCACCTTGCATACAATAGTTACAATTCCTTGTGTGATGTTGATGTAATCCATTATAGTTGGTTTTTCAAGCTAAATTGATGGGCTATGCAATTTTGATTTAATATGGATAATATGATGTATGTTGTTTTGATACCTAAATAGTGTGTTGGGATAAGGGTAATGTCTTAAGGTGTACACCAACAAGAATGTAGTACCATGAATTATATTTTTGTGACCTCATCTTGCATAGTAACAATTAAGATTTGTAGGTGTTGTTAATAATCATCAATACTCTCTTTCATGGAACTAGATGCATTTTGATGACATTATATTTGTGTGAGGGGGAAAATCCATCAGGAAAATGATACGAGATCAAGATCAAATGCAAGATTGAAATAAAAAACTAATCTAATTCAAAAACACTTAATCTATCCTATTCCATCACTCATGAAATGTGAAAATCTAAGCTATTTGAATGAAATGAGATCCTAAGATATTCAAAACCAATTCAAACAAAAAAATAAGAGATTACCATCCCGTGTTGGAGTGTATTTGCATGATGTTGGCTTGTTCGTATCACTGCAAAGCCTCCATTGCTTACGTGCAAAAGCTTGATGATCGATGCTTGGTTGACTAAAAAGGTTGAAGCTATATCAATGGTGATTGCGACAACACTTCGTTGCATAAGGTAAGTTGAAATTCTCATTCCTATTTGTGAAAAGAAAGGCTTGCTTTATAGGAAAATAAATTTTGAATCAACGGTCAAGATTGTGTTGGAGAATATCCAGATCAACGGTCAAAATGAGTTGAGAGGATTTAGACATGAGGAAATTGTGCAAAGTTGATTGCACAATTAGGGTGATTGAAAAATAGATTGGCTAGTTAGGATTTTTATTGCTTAGTTAGCAATTGATTGATTAGTTAGGGTTTAGTTAGGAATTAGATGGTTGAGTTAGCAAAATTAGATTGCTTTGTTAGCAAAATAGATTGCTTAGTTAGCAATCCGTGATTTTCTTAATCAAAAAGTGGGTGAGGAATATTAATTATTTAATTCCATTTTGATTTTTGCTAATTTGAATAGTTTGATTTAATTATTCAAAATTTGGAGGGAAGTGTGATAATTAAATTATTATGATTTAATAATTCAATTAATTTTGAGGAATAAGGTGAATTAGTGACGTAATCAAATAATTAGTGCTATTTGACTAATCAGGGCGAAATAAGATAAGATTAGGACTTTATTAAATAAATGTAATTTATTTAATTGGTCAAAATAATGAAACGTGAATTAATCAAATAATGTTGTATTATTCGATTAATAGTAGAATTAGGGTTTTCAAGACTTTATTAAATAAACGGTATTTATTTGATTTGTCGAGAATGATGAAAAATTGAATTAATTAAATAATGTTGTATTATTCAATTAATAGAGGAAATAGGGTTTCAAATGTTGTTTGATGTTGTTTGATGCATTGTGACATGTTGTGGGATGATTTCAAGATGATCTTAGAGGTTTCAAAGATGTTTAGAGATGTTCAGAGATGTTTTGAGATGATTTGGAGTTGTTCTAGAGTCGTTCTGAGACGTTTGGAGTTAATTTGGAGTCATTCTGAGTTGATTCAGAGTCATTTCGAGACATTCCAAGTTGATTTAGAGTCATTTTGAGATGTTCTGAGTTGATTTAATGTTGTTCTGAGACGTTTTGAGTTGATTCAGAGTCGTTCCGAGATGTTTCAAGTTGATTCAGAGTCGTTTCGAGTCGTTTCAAGTTGATTCTAAGTTGTTTCAAGACATTCTAAATTTGTGATAAGTCTTAAGTCAATTTTACATGTCTGCATTTTTCCCCTCTTTGATACAAAGTACTAGTTGCTTTGTTTCAAAGATTTTATTTTTAAGATCAAGTTTTTTGAAAAAAAATTATGCCCCACTATGCCCCAGTGTTTCGTGGAATGATGGTAGGACTTTGTGTTGCCCCCTTGAGAGGTTGTCCAAAAATTTCAAGTTTAAGGTCAAGCTCATGACACTAATGGAAAATTTAACTATACAAAAACTGAAAACCACCTACACCATTGAAAAGATCATGAAATTCTACCCCATTTAAAAAAAAAGCATTGAAAAATACTTCCGTATGACCAAGATATGGTCATTTGAAGATAGGGTAAAAAAAGGTCCTGATTACCAGTCAATAATGAAGTTTTCATGATTTATGAGCATTTTCCTCAGTTTCCTCACTTTTGCATGTTGAGAATCCACACCTTTGACTTATTTCCATGCTTTTCACTTAAGCATTTGACCTAAAATCTTGCCTTTGATTAAAAAGCTCACTTTTGATTGCTCTAGGTTCTCAATCCTTACTTTTGACTGAAATCCATGCCCTTGTTTCCTCTCCTTTGACTGAAATCCATGCCTTTGCATGAAAAGCTCACCTTTGCTTGGTGATTTCTGAGCATTTGATCAAAACCCTAGTATTTTCCCTTAGCATTTTCTACCTTCTTAGATTCATTCTCATTTTATGCTTCTGGATGACGATGTATGATGATGTATGCATATGATATGGATGGATGAATCATATATTGTTTCATATGATGTTTTATTATGGATGATCAATATATCATTTTGATATATGATGTTTATGTCATGTTGATATAAGATGGATGTATGCCCCATACATGATACATGATGTTTTTATTAGTTTATTATCATCATGATATGTACTGATGACACTATGGATGCAGGATGGATGTTAGTTAGAAGAAATATTATGATGATGGATAGAAATTTGATGTTGCTAGTAGTGATGAGTTGCTTTCTCTTTACTTGGAGGCTTCACAATTTTTGAACAATCTTGTTTGATGTAGCAAACAGATACGATGTACCAAGGTATTAAGGACCAAGGTGACTTTGTATCCATTGCATGGACTTTGAATCTACAAACAAAGAGTATTCTTGTTCATACCAGACATATGAAAACTTTGTTTAAAGTATATAGTTGGGTTGTGTTAGAAATTTTCAGACCAGTCACATAGAGGTATAGGACACCTTAACATGAAAATGGTACACAAATTTCAAACCATTTACACAGAGAGGTATGAAATACCTAACATTCAATTGCTACACGGATTTTGGACCATTTACACAAAGAGGTATGAAATACCTAACATGTAACTACTACACGAATTGTTTCAACACAACTTACATACACTCAATAAAGCAAGTATTCACCATGATAGTTTTACAAAAATATCTTACAAACAAAAAACTGAAATGACGCTCAATTTCCCCCATTCCTTCTTCTCTAAATCCTTATGGACATCCTCAAGAGATCCTGGGAATGAGTCAATAATGTAAATCACAAAAACAAGACTATAAAAAGATAAAAACAAAGTTACAATATCACTTGCCATATCTGTTTGGGGTGGGGCTATTATCCGTTGTTGATCATGTCTATCATAGGAACGGATCCGTTAAGACATATCTTAGGATGTTGTTGGGACTTGTAAAAAAGATAGGTAGTTGATATTTTGGCCTTGTTTTCAGCTGTTTATAATCAGAGTTTTGCAATTATTTGCTTGAAAGTTCTAGCTTTTGAGGTTTTCTCTGTTTGTTTGTTTGTTTTGTCAAAGGTTGAATGTAATGATTTGTTTATTATGGGTGATGTTTTATTGCGAATTGTGATGGCGGACATGGGTTTTTTTAATTTTTCTAAGTTTTATGATGTTATTTTTGTTTTTTTCTAGGGACTAACCTATGGCCTCGGGGGCTCATCAAAGATAAGCCTTGCCTATATTGTACACGCAAAGGCTCGTAGTTTGCTTGGTTTGTTCTGAATGTTTTTGACCTTTTTTTGTTTTGTGAATGTTTTTGGCTTTTGTATCCTTTGACTATTTTTTGGATTTTGTGTTTTTTTGACTAAGTTGAAATAAAGCATGTTGGAAACCTAAGGGAACTAACCTAGGGTCTCAGGGGCTAATAAGCCTTGCCTATGTTGTACATGCAGAGACCACGTAGTTCGACTGTTTGACTCAAAGCATAAACTATTTTTGGAAAACAACATTTTAACCTGGATTGATATTCCACTCCTATGTCTAGAGGATATGTTGTGGGAAATCTACTTGAACTAGCTGTGAGGTTCAATCAAATTTTGATATCTTAGACTGTTTGAGTGAAGGAATAGCCCCATGATGTTTTTTTTTTAATTTTTTTCAAATGTTTTTTGGATTTTTACCCTCTTTCCTGGGGTGATATAAGATGTTGATGACTTCAATTGATATTTCACTTTGTTTCTCTAGAGGATATGTTGCAAGAAAGCTTACTTGAACTAGCTATAGGGTTCAAGTAACTGTTGATATCATAGAATTTTCAAGTGAAGGAATAATCCACGTTGTTGGTATCTTTGCAGGTTACCTTGGTAGTGTGTTGGTGGTACACCTTGTTGTTTCATTTTTTGATTTTTTTTTGGATGTTTTTGGATTTTTACCCTCTTGCTTGGGTGTAAGATACTAAAAACTTGGATTGATATTTCACTTTGTCTTTCTAGAGGATATGTTGTGGAAAAGCTTACTTGAACTAGCTATAGGGTTCAAGCAACTGTTGATATCTTAGAATTTTCGAGTGAGAGAAAAATCCACATTGTTAGTATCTTTGAAGGTTACCTTGGTAGTGCATTGGTGGTACACCTTGTTGTTGAGATGATTTTTTTTGAAGGCTACCCTGATAGTGCATTGGCAAGATACCTTTTCGATGGGACGAGATGTTTTGAAGGCTACCCTGATAGTGCATTAGTGGGATACCTTGTTGATGGTATGAATTGCAAAGGGTACCATGTGGCACACCATTTTTGAATAATTCCTGGATCACAATGTGAGCTAGGAGACATAGATCAAGATTTATTCTGAAGCAAGATGTAAGTACTTGCTCCCAGTGTCTAGCAATGTAGGTGATGGATTATCTTGTGATAGGATAACATGTGTGGATAGAGTATCCCCTTTGGAAAATGCCTCATGGCTCAGATAATGCTGGATAGGATAGGATCAATGATAGTGATCCATGTCAAGATGTTTTCCATAAGCAAGTGTAAATTATATACCAAACATTTGTCAAGATCAAGGTATGTTGGATTTGGATAAAAATGGATGGGATTTATCATGGATGAGCTGAGATGCTTCCTCCTAAAATGGCATACATAGATGTTCAATTCTACACATGACGCCTGTTTGCTAGGTTTTCATCATGGTACTTGTCCAAAGTGCCACCATAGTGGTTTTCACTGGAGGACGATTTTCTCTTAACTATTTTCTTGATTTTTTTGTTTTTTATTGATTTTTAATGTCACACAAGATGCATGTTTACTAGGTTTTCATCATGGTGACAATTTTTTGCTCATGTTTGAACCACCTAGTGGTGCTGATGTAGATGGTACTGATGTTGATATGGTTGTTGTTGTTGTTATTGTCATGATATGCCAACGATATCCTGCTTGGAGAAGTTGTTTTGCTAAGATACGGGTGCTTGAATGTAACCCCTAATAATTCTTATCTTCCTTGTTGATATTGGAGTTAACCTTACATTGATGCGCACATTGTGATAAAGTTCCCTTAGAGTCCTTATGATAAAGAGTTGCTGCCAACACAGTTAATGTGAGATTTGGATATCTTGGATGGAAAAGTGCGTTGAGGGATATGATATTTAGATGGATTGGTCGATAGTTTGGAACCTTTGACTCTCCAAACTTGGGATGATGAGCAATGATGGGTGGATATGGAGATTTGATTGGGACCAATGTCTTGATATACCTTGTAGGTCACTCTTGAAGCATTCTTTTGTATTGCTTGAATTTTTTGATGGATGAACTTACCTTTTTGATTTTTCCCCATAGTTTCTTTGACTAATGGAGTTTGATAGGGATGATTTTCTTTCTTTTTCTTTTGTATCCATTTGAATCTTTCTTTTCCATTTTGTTTTGTTGATTCTTTTACTTTAATGACTTGTTCCTTTCTTGGGTATAATTTTTTCTCTTGTTGTTGGTCTCAATGAGAGGGTGGAAAAATATGTGGATGATGATTCATGATATGGCTAGTTGTAGCATTGGTAGCAATTTCATCATAAGGACTCTTCGTGCTCTCTATGTTGATGCTTGCATTAGATAAAGTTGCCCCTGGTATAATAGAGGTATCACCAATATGTTTAAATCCTTTACTTGCTGAATAACCAAGACCTTGATGCTTAGGAGTGCCAATAATTTGCACTGATGCTGGGATACCCTATTCATGTAGGCCCAATCCTTTGTCTTGATAATGCATCTATTGAAATTTTTTATTTCCCATAGGATATGTTTTACTTTGGAAATAAGATGCTAATCCTTCTTTGCTCTGTTGTGGATCTTCAAATGTGATAGCTTCTTCACTGATAGGATCCGTCATAGGTGGGATAACTTCTTGATTGATATTTTCAACTTGATTATGTGAAATATCAGATTCTAATGGCCCTTCAAAATATATTGGTGCTTCTTTGACTAGTGTATACCCACTACTTTGCTGCTCAGGATTGTCCATTATCTTTGCTGATTTCAAGATACTGTGCTCCATATTTTCATACTTAATGTCTTGAACCTTCCTAGAGGATGTTTATGATCTTAATTCTTCTTCTTGATCAATTTAAAATATGTCTACAAATTGTGTTGTGCTTTGATCATGTGTAAAGATGTTAAGAGTAGGCGACTCTTGTTCCTTGCTAATGATATCAAAAGTATGAGACTCTTGTACTAGATGAAGATCATCTACATGTCCTTTAGGAGTAAGCATCTCATGGGTAGATGTATGTGTGCTTTGCATATGGATGTGTTCTTTTGGAAAGCCTTGGATGTCTTGGAAGATATCTACCAAGTCATTGTAGTATTTTGATGATAGGGATTCTTGATCTTGACTTTGTGTGGTATCATCTTTGATATGCTTTGGTTCACTTTCTTGACATGGATCAATTTCAAAGAAAGGATTTCCTATAAAAGATCCTTGGATTTCCTCAATTTGTGGGAATATGGGTGATAGCTCTTGGCTTAGATTTTTTGCATTAGGTATAAGTGTTGGATTAAGAGTCTCTTGATCATTAGTATGTACTACCATGAGGTTGGAGGATGTCAATATATCTTGGACTGAATCATTGCTAGCATTGGGTGATTGATTTTGATCATTCTTGGGACTAAATTCTTAATGTATGTCCTCTTTCTCACTGGATGATGTAGAGATATTGTCAATGTGATCCGTGATAGATAACTCTTGATCGTTGTTTTCAACTTTTGAGGTTGAGACATTGTCCACATTGTCATTGGTAGATGGTTCTTGAATGTTAATAGCAATTTCTCCTTGATCAATAAGGTCTTGGATGAGGTTTTTGAGAGTAGCACATTTGTTCGTTGTGTGAAGTTTGATTTTGTGGAACTCACATTGTTTGTACTTTTTATACCAAGGAAGTTTAAAGTTGGTTCACCATAAGTTGGACTGTTGTTGATTTTGATAAGTTCCTGTTGTACTAGTTTGTGCATGGTTACCTCTAAAGTTTCTCCCAAAGGGGTGAATTTTCTTTCTGGTTGGTAATCCTTCCTTTGTGGTTTTTCTTAATTTTCTTGCTCTTCATTTTTCTAAACTCCTGGATATGGCAATTGAGGTATGTTTTGATATTGCATTTGATGTACACCTTGGTGTTGCAAAACTTCTTGATATTGCAGATATTGGAAGTGTTGTTGATGTGGATATTGAGGTGTTTATGGGATAATGTCTATTTGTTGTGGATATGTAATGTTCCAACCTTGAATGAGGCGTTGATGATATGTTGCATTTCATTTTCGTTTAATTTCCTCAAGATCTCTCTCAATTTTATCTAGGGAAATTTGATGTTTGGATTTATTCCTTGATGGTAATTTTGAAATCCTTGATGTTGTTGCCCTATTTGATGTTGTGGCCCTTGATAAGAGTAATTTGGGTAATAGATCAACATGTTTCAGGGATGTTATGGTGCTGAATACCCTACCATAAGGTCACTCTGTTTATATTTCCAAGAGGATCATACCTATTGCCATGCGAGAGGTAGTAATACAAGTCTTTGGGCTGCTATGTTATCTTTTTCTTCCTCTTCATTTAAGATGATTGATGTGGTGAGAAACTAACGAGGTGTTTCATTTTTCTCAAATATAAATTTTCTCAAACTGCTTATGATGTCAGTTTTGCACCCTCAATGTGTGTGAGACTAGGTTGAATAATCGATACTACAAGGCCTGGTTGTTGAACTAGAGCTGCTGGTCGCCTGATGGTCATAAGGTGTAAATGGTGTTGTGAGGTGGTTTTCTATGAAACTCAAAAACCATAAGGATTGAGTGTTATTTTGGAATGTGGCTACTTTTCAAAAATCAAAATTCTAAAGAACTAGGGTCGATATTCCACTTCTCTATCTAGAGGATATGTTGTGGGAAAGATACTTGAACTATCTGTGAGTTCCAAGTAAATGTTGATATCATAGACTATTTTTAGTGGAGGAATGATCCTAGTGTTTTTTTTATTATGATTTAAAATAATTAGTATGGGAATAATGGGTGGGAGACTTTGTAACCAATCTGATTTTCCAAGTGTCTTGTTCAAGTAATGACCTTATAAGTAATTTCAGTTTGTTTTCCCCTAAGTGTTTATAAAAAATATTGTGAGTTGGAATGGCAATTTGTAACCTCTTTTTGTTTGTTTCCTTTATGCTCTTGAATATGGAAAATGATATAATAGCATTGGAATGACTCACAAGCATGGACTTTATGTGACCTGAATGTCTATAGCTCAAGTTGTGAAATCAAAACCCCCAAGCCATAGTTACCAAAGTGTTTACTTTGATTAATGCAACCTAAAAAAATAAAAACTGAAATGTTCGGAAACCTTTAAGGATAAATCATTTCAAGGAGTGCAAACATAAGGCTTCTTTCACAAGTATACACTAACTCAAAGGGTTTGTGGTTTGACCATCTTGTTCAATGTTTGTTTTGATGTGTTCTTTTTCTTTAAGTCAAACACAAAATTTGATGTCACAATTTTTTTTTGAATGTAATTGGGAAAGTTTAACATTAACAAACAATTACAAACCTAGTGGAGAGAAACCATCCTCTTAGGTGGGCCTGCCTCATGATATGAAGAGATGATTTTACATGCGATTTATGGCACGGGCCTGTAGTCGGACTTGGCAAGTAACTTCTCAGAAGTAAATTTTGATGCACCACTTTCAGAGAATGTTTTGGATAATAGGGTGGCTTCTAAAACAATTGGCTCTTATTCATGTTCTGGGGATATTATTTTTGGGCACCTACACATGCGACATTTTGTTCAATTAAGAACCTTCCAACCCTTTCGTGTTTTTACGCATCACAAGGATACTGAGGAAGAATACGTCAGTATAGGACATCCGCACCCAGCGAGTGATGAATTTTCCTCACACTCACAAAAGATTTATATAGCAATCTAGAATGAAAGTACCGCTTGGGTTGCCTATGAGTTCTCCAGCGCGGGATGTGTCTCAATAGGTAGGCCCTCTAAGAAGGTAAAATTTAAAACAAATGCGAAGCTCAAAAAAGTTCTTTGCTCACCCAAGATTGCCAAAATGGTGCGAGGGGAGAAGACAAAAAACTTAAGCTTTCCACTCAATGCATGCATAAAAGACAATTCATTGCAAATTGATTCATTTTAAACACCTCGAGTGGTGTTATCCCCAAGAATATGTGAGTAAAAATGAAATGTTCTTTTTATCTTTGCACCAATTGAAGTGTTCAGGACATCAAGCAGTTAAGATAGCAATGGTGTGAAAACAATCAAGAAATATTTTGTTCATTTTAAGCCCCAAAGTTGAAATGTTTCTAAGAAAATTAGGCCTCGTCATTAAATGGTCAACAAATGTAAATCCTACGTGCACCAACAAAATGAAAAATGTTTTGCACTCTTTTTATGCACCAAATTTAAAGGTTCCTAATTATGAAAACATGAAATGTGTTCATTTTTAGAGCCCAAAATTGAATTGTTTTATGTTAACGTTTTGCGCTCTTTTTATGCACCAAATTTAAAGGTTCCTAATTATGAAAACATGAAATGTGTTCATTTTTAGAGCCCAAAATTGTTGTTTTTTATGTTCTTTTTATGAGCACCAAAATATAATTCCTACTTTAGAAAGCTTTTGAATTGTTTATTTTAACAACACCAAAATTGGAAATGTGAGAGTTCTGTTGTTCATTTTTAGAGCATCAAATGGAGATTCCTACTTTAAAAAGCTTTGAAAATGTTTATTTTAACAACACCAAATTGGAAATGTGAGAGTTGTGTTGTTCATTTTTAGAGCACCAAATGGAGATTCCTACTTTAGAAAGATTTGAAAATGTTTATTTTAAAAACACGAAATTTGAAATGTGAGAGTTGTGTTGTTCATTTTTAAGCACCAAATGGAGATTCCTACTTTATAAAGCTTCAAAATGTTCATTTTAAAAACACCAAATTTGAAATGTGAGAGTTGTGTTGTTCATTTTTTAAGCACCAAATGGAGATTCCTAAGTTAATAAACAAAATTAATTGGTATCTCCAAAAATCTTGGACCGATTGTCTTCTTTGCACAAAACAAGTTAGTATCTTTCACAATCCTGCATAGAAATCCAATAATTCATGCAAAAAAACCAATATGTTAGCAAGAAAGGTCATTACAATAGTGAAGGATCCATGCACTTGTCTTCCAGAGAAAATGCTCAAAAGAAAAATCAAAAGCTCATAAATTTTTTGTAAAAGCTTAGAATTCTGGCAAAAGCTCAAATTTTCCGTACAAGTGCAAACCCAGAAAAAAGAAAAAGCTCGCTTTTAGATAAAAAGTGCTGATCTTAGAGCAAAGGTGCCATTACCATGGAAAAAGCACTGATTTTGTGGCAAATGCTCAGAATTTTTGCCATTCAAAAGCGAGCTTTTGCTGGGCAGTTTGTGAAATGTCTCTGAAAGCTCCCAGAACCCTGTAACTTCAACTTAGCTCATAAAAATGTTAGTAAGGAGGACCTAGGTCCCATTGGGCATGCCAGAATGTGTGAGGGGGAAGGAATCCATCAGGAAAATGATACGAAATCAAGATCAAATGCAAGATTGAAATTATAAACTAATCTAATTCACAAACACTTAATCTATCCTATTTCATCACTCATGAAATGTGAAAATATAAGCTATTTATATGAAATGAGATCCTAAGATATTCAAAACCAATTCAAACAAAAAAAGAAGAGATTAGCATCCCATGTTGGAGTGTATTTGCATGATGTTGGCTTGTTCATATCACTGCAAAGCCTCCATTGCTTACGTGCAAAAGCTTGATGATCGATGCTTGGTTGACTAAAAAGGTTGAAGCTCTATCAATGGTGATTGCATTAGCACTTCGTTGCATAAGGTAAGTTGAAATTATCATTCCTATTTGTGAAGAGAAAGGCTTGTTTTATAGGAAAAGCAATTTTGAATCAACGGTCAAGATTGCATTGGAGAATATCCAGATCAATGGTCAAAATGAGTTGAGAGGATTTAGACATGAGGAAATTGTACAAAGTTGATTGCACAATTAGGGTGATTGAAGAATAGATTGGCTAGTTAGGATTTTGATTGCTTAGTTAGCAATTGATTGATCAATTAAGGTTTAGTTAGGAATTAGATGGTTGAGTTAGCAAAATTAGATTGCTTTGTTAGCAAAATAGATTGCTTTGCTAGAAAAATAGATTGCTTTGCTAGCAAAATAGATTGCTTTGCTAGAAAAATAGATTGCTTTGCTAGCAAAATAGATTGCTTAGTTAGCAATCCATGATTTTCTCAATCAAAAAGTGGGTGAGGAATATTAATTAATTAATTCCATTTTGATTTTGATTTTGATTTTTGCTAATTTGAATAGTTTGATTTAATTATTCAAATTTTGGAGGGAAGTGTGATAATTAAATTATTATGATTTAATAATTCAATTAATTTTGAGGAATTGAGGAATAAGGTGAATTAGTGACGTAATCAAATAATTAGCGTTGTTTGACTAATCAGGATGAAATAAGATAAGATTAGGACTTTATTAAATAAATGCAATTTATTTAATTGGTCAAAATGATGAAATGTGAATTAATCAAATAATGTTGTATTATTCAATTAATAGTAGAATTAGGGTTTTCAAGACTTTATTAAATAAATAGTGTTTATTTAATTTTTCAAGAATGATGAAAAAGTGAATTAATTAAATAATATTGTATTATTCAATTAATAGAGGAAATAGGGTTTCAAATGTTGTTCGATGTTGTTCGATGCATTGTGAGATGACGTGGGATGATTTTGAGATGATCTGAGATGTTTTAAAGATGTTCAAAGATGTTCCAAGATGATTTGGAGTTGTTCTAAGTTGTTCTAGAGTCATTATGAGACATTTCAAGTTAATTTGGAGTCATTTCGAGTTGATTCAGAGCTGTTCTGAGTTGATTCAGAGTCATTTCGAGACATTTCAAGTTGATTTGGAGTCGTTATGAGACATTTCAAGTTGATTCAGAGTCATTCTGAGACATTTCGAGTTGATTTAGAGTCGTTTCGAGATGTTCTGAGTTGATTCAGAGTTGTTTTGAGTCGTTTTGGGTTGATTCTGAGTTGTTTCGAGACATTCTGAATTTGTGATGAGTGTTAAGTCAATTTTACATGTCTACAATATTACATAAGACAAATGAGTGAATTTCATATGTATCATAGAGATACATTAATCTAAGATAGTTTTTGGTAGTCTTAGCTCTTGTAATTATCTATTATTGTAAGTTGTTGATTTTACACTATATTATTAGATTAACGATGATGAGTTAATTCTATTTTAATATTAACATATTATCATGATAACTTTCCTTAAACTTTTTAAAATTGTTGGTTTGGATATTACCTTTTTGTGCACTCATAATAAATTGTATATCTAGAATTAGGATTTTCCATGTAGTTGATTTGTTAACAATGGTAATTTATTTTGGTAAGAGAAGATGATTTAATTTGAAATGAGATATATAGTTATGATGTTGACAACCAAGGAAATTTAATGTGAAATACCATTATAGTGCTGATTTAAATAAACTCAATGTTTATCAAGATTTCTATAAAATAGTTATGTTCTAGAAATGAAAGTGTAATTATCAAGGGAGAATATTAATTTGATTAACTTGGATGTATTGGGGCTTGGGGTTCATTTATTAGAATTGATCTCTTTCCTTTCCATAAAGGCATCTATTAAAAAATAAATCTGGTATTGTGTGTATGTTTTATGTCCATAAATATGGGCATTACATTTGGTATCAAAGTCTAGGTTGCAACATTGAGAGCTCTGTGTATGTGCATATTTATGAAATAGGCCTAGTTTTAGATATGTGTGTAAGAAAGTGTGTGTGAAAATCATGAAATTCTTTCTTGTTTTCTTCTTTTATGATGTCAAGATTTTGATGTGAGAATGACTAAACCTCCACCTTTATTTTATATATGTATAATTATATACATGGGGTGTACCTCTTGACACGTGGGTACGTGAGAACTATGCTATGAATTAGTGAAAAGATAGTCTGTATGGGGGTGATATTGCCTAATATAAGCCACATTGTGGCCATATTGTAGAGTCCTAATATGAGAAGATACATTTAAAATCATAGCAAGATATTTTATACTTTCTTATTATACAATGTATACACGACATAGAGATAGGGGTTGTTGTTGATCACAAAGATAAGGCTCTTAAGGGCCAAGTATAATTGGAACGTTAAACATGTAATAACTCTTGTAAGGATATGTGTTCTAGCATATGCATATTTTAAGTGATTATATAATATATAACTAGTAGGAGAATGCACATTAAATGTATGTATTTTAGCATAAGAATAAAAATGCCACATAAGAAAAATGGACATAGAGTAGCTCCCTAATTTTACAATCTATAATCTTGTTATAGATTAATTGACCTAGGTAATATATTAGCAAGTTTCTAAGATTAATGGTGTGCTTCCTTTGAATGTTTAATGATAAAGGTTTCTTGGGGTACTTGCATGGTGTTGATAATATTAGCATCCAATGGATGTAGGTCACCTTTTTATGATATTTGGGATAACAATATACTTCCTTATGCATTGTGATTATGATACCTTAGATTTGAACATAGTTTAGCGTATTAATGCTACTATGTCAAAGTAGGATGCATATTTTCTCATTTTTAACCTTACGTGTTTTATAGTATCGTATGATATGATGGTAACTAAATCTAATACCTACCTTTCACTATAGAGGTATTGTGAGATCTTACCCATTGTCTTGGGATAACTCAAGAGTGTCATGTTGTATCTTATGCTTAAGTTATAAATGGTATTAGTTTTATGTATTTTAATGTAAATTCAATTTTATATATGTTGAAATAATGTATGAGAGCTCAACATTAAACCATGGATTGATTGTAGAGAACTAAATAGAGTCAAGACTTCACTTGTTTCACCTATCTTTGTTATGTGTTTCATTTCACTTATAAGAATAGTAAAGAAGCCTAAATATATATAATTTATTGGGAATGTGATTGATGTTAAACATGTAGGTTATAAAAGTAATAATTTAATACTAAGAAACATTGTGTATTGTGAATGAAGAAACCATCCAGTGTGTTGATTTGAAACATAAATCGTCTAGTCAAATATTCTACACCTAGTTCAATGTGGAAATGCATATATTTTGCATGCTATTGGATTCTCTACGATAGGTAGGATGATATGAAATGTATATAATTCTTATTGATGTATGAAATTTGTATTGTATATCACAATGCTAACTTTTTATGAAATGTGGCTAATGCTTTCAAAATTATATTTCCCTTTGAGGTGTCTGTTAAAGGATTTTAACTAGGGTGAACTAAGTAAGGTTGATAAAAGAGATAAACCACATCAATAAATATAAATAGGTAATTGTAGCATATGTTTTCTAGGATAAATATCATTATTGTTAAATTTGGCTATCCCCATTTGTTGACATTTGGATACAATTTTTTTGGTGTATAACCACTTCTTGCAATAAGACTTACTTATTGGTTAAAACTAGATTAGGATGCTTTATATCTTATGAGTGTTAATTGCGTTCTATGTATTGATGGCAATCTAAATGTGAAGAGACAAGAAACTAATGGATTGTATAGATTAACATCTAAAAAGGTATCTTTATAGTTATACGTTAACTCTATCATTTTCCTTATATAATTATAAGGGTATTGAAATAAAAATGT
The DNA here is from genome assembly GCA_007258455.2 of Sequoia sempervirens. Taxonomy (NCBI): domain Eukaryota; kingdom Viridiplantae; phylum Streptophyta; class Pinopsida; order Cupressales; family Cupressaceae; genus Sequoia; species Sequoia sempervirens. Next base: position 39,576,535 of record VDFB02292527.1, on the reverse strand, counting down.
CCAATAATTTACTCAAAAGTAGAAATCCATGCAATATTATTTGGGAGGTAGAGTGGTATGAAAATATAGTTTAACGAGAAATTGTAAACTTAGTAAATCAAGTATAGGTAGAAGTATGGTGTGTTCTATGTGTCAATTTAGATGAATGATCGATAGTTAAACCATGGTTATACATGAACTTAGTGTTGTTATGTGGCGATTGATCATGCTATACTATATAGCCCATGGTATACTATACACCCCGGCATGTATCCTTGCTGGGGTTTAGGGGCGGTAGCCCCCGAGAAAAAAATTCTTCCTACTTTTTCGCATCATCACCGAAAAAGGGAAAAATCAACGAAAAAAGAAAAAAATCCGATTTTGTAGAACCCAAAATCTGGAAGCTTCTAAGCTTGTTAAAAAGGGGTTCGGATGGGTGTTACAGTATGATGAAAAACACGATTATTCACAAGATTGTAATAAGTTTTGCACTGGATAATAAAAGTATTGGATGGCTGTGGTTTGGTGGATGTAGCCCGGATTGGGTGAACCACGTTAAATTCTTTGTGTTATGATTTATTCTGTGTATGTTTTAGTTTCTCTGTTTATTAATTAAATCTGCATTTAATTGTTAGATATCTGCCTTTCTAACCCTAACACTTAGATAAGTAGCAATAGAAAAAGGTGGATATGAAACAAGTTATAATTAAGAAACTTTGTGGATGTACCAAGCTATAAGAGTAAGTGTAAGTCATGCATGTTAGGCTCATGTGGGATAGAGTGATAAATTTCTTGGAAATTTATGTGATTTAACATGTGGAAACCAATAAATGATGTCTTCATGCCTCAAGTGTGTGATACAAGGTATCCAACTTGGGATAAGGGTGAGGTGGACATAAAGTGCGATCTACCTATGTGCACCTTTATAAATCATATGTGAGTAAAACAACTGTCTTAGATTGTTGGGCATAGGAATATGATAGTTATGTCCTAGTGTGTCCCTTTTGAAGAAAAATGTGTAAGTCTCTCTTCATTTTCTTTTGTAACGTATGGAGTTGTCTTCCCTAGCATAAATCCACCTACCTAGGTATGAGCAAGCTAATGTATTTAGGGGTTGAGAGATGGAGGACCTCCATCAAAATATTGTGACCTTTAATGGATCTTAGTCCCCATTTACTCCCCCATGATCTTGGGCCACACTAGTTGGTTCATTGTGTAAGCGTAATTCCTTGATTATTTATCCTATGGGTTGAGAATGGACCCTAATGTACTTTGAATCTACTTTCATTCATAATTTTTAAATACTTGATATTTTAGTGGGTATGAGCACTTGAGATAGCTACCAATGTTTAGTGAGTAATATCATCATAAAATACTAATATTTGAGTACTTCCACTAGATATAAAAAAAGGCTGGTGTTATTTTTCAATGCAAATGCTAAAACACTCGTTGATCACCAGGAATTGAGGTTATTTATGAAACATATGTCTGGATGACCTTCAAATAGACATGTGGCATCTTTCTAGGATAGTGAATATGTAGCAACGATGTATCTTGGTGGTTTTATACATGAAAAACATATTATTCTTATCCTAAGATGAAACACAATAAATTCTACTCATTTGACACTTTAGATATTGATACATGGTATTGTTTGGTATAGTGTGTCTTGGGTTGTGTGAGACTTATACCAATATGATATGATGGTAATTCCTATTGGATACCAATTTGCAATCAACTTGAATCCTAAATGGGTGTAAGGCCTAATGGTCAGATTCAAGGAGATATTTGGCCAACGAACAATAGATTGATATGAAACCTTTCTCCCCTACACTTCAGGCTCTGTGAAACCCAAGAGGGTAATCTCAATAGTGTACTTATAGATATAGGTGTACCAAAGCATCCAGAACACTGTAAATAGATAATTCTCCTTCAATTTCTAAATAGGCATATTACCCTAAAGATTTGGCTGACATTCATGGTGATGTCTGATTTAAACATGAGAAATATAATGCATTAAGCCCCACACACAATTACATCGAGAGAGATAAGTAAAGTTGATTTTAATTTGTAGATGCCAAAAAATTCTCAGGAGACTACAACACTAAAATACCAGTGCCATATTCCAAGGTGGAGTCACCTAAACCATGTAATATAAAGTTCATCACAACATTTACCCTGTCATAACTATGCCTACCAGGTGATGCCTTACACCACTAATACTAGAAACTCAACTAGTTATACTTAATAATCCTAGTACATAGTTTCATAAACCTCTATTTATGTTAATATAGTTTAACTCATTCTTTGAATGAGAGTAATAACACTAAACATACATTCAAGGAAAGAAAAGAAGATAAATACCAACAATCTATGATTACTCATATTCATAATCTATGCAATTTACACTATGGAGAAAACCAACTTAGAATATTGTCAATTACACAAAATAATGGCAGTTCCATGAATGAACTCTTTATTACAGGACGCAGACTCATCCAAAATCTGAAATCAACACTCATTCCTTTCAAACCTGGTACAAAATGTATTCCTGTGAGACCAAACTGTGAGCAACTCTGGACAAATGCAATAGAAAAATACATTTAAGGGAAAAAAAAGAAACCCTAAATGAAAATCCTTGTTCACAACTAGCATCATTCGAGTCCTTTGATCAATAACCGCTCCTGCTCGAAGAAAAGCCCCTTCTACACATTTCTTTCCCATTCCTTTCATTTTGTTTATCCCGCAACTGGAAAATTGTTTTTACTATGTGAAAACTTCACTCATTTTTTTTCCCTGTAAATGAAAATTGGTTTTATTCGTGAAGGCCATCATTCCTCTTTAGCAGGTTGTAGAAAACCCCTTCTCACCCATGCATTTTACATTTTATTTCCCAACAACTCAAAGCCTTTGTTTTTATTTGTGAAGGCTTTAATTCTTTTATATCGGGCTGTGAAAAACCTTTTGATTATTTTCATCTCACCATCAAAATAATCTCCTCAAATAATAATATTAGACATTTTCCATGGTCCCACCATCACTTTACACAAACATCATGGCTACCATTGCATATCGCCAAAGTGATGAGAAGATGGAGATCAATACAACAATGGGTGATATGAAAACACACCATCGTGCCATCGCCAAAGTGAAATTGGAAAAGAGAAGGTAAAAAAATGATGGGTGATAAAGAGGGTATGGTATCATGCATCACTGAAATGATGAGGATAAAACCTTCTAAAACCACGATGGGCGATATGAAATTGTTGCTCTTCACGTTCTGCTGCTTCTCTATGAACTTTGGCGACATCAAGCAAATTTTTATAGTAGTCAACATGCAACTCTATCTTCTTCTCATCAAAGCCATGTGTACATAGGCTTGCCATAGTTGATAGTTGGCCAAACACACAGAGTGCATTAATCAATTCTAACACTGCTCACCGAACCTCATCAGTAGTACATTCATGCTTTTGAAGTGATGAAGTTAAAAATTTCTACATTGCAACCCCAACATCAAAGCGTAACATGTAATTTGAGGGTGCAAAATGCATTGCTCTTAATAGTGCTTTGTTACAATCTTACCACTATTTTTCTTCATAATATGCTCGAGCTGTGTAAAATTTCCTTTGCAATATCAAATTGACCCCTTTAAACTAACACAATGGCTGACCCATTTGCAACATAAATATTTCCTAGTCTTTGTGTCAATACTTTACAAGATAGTTCTCTAGCCTTCTCAAGATGTGTTTCCTTGTTCTATGGATCCCTCCTTTGAAGATGCTTTGTAGTGTTGTCTTTCTTCCCTTTGCATATTCTCCTCCACCTTTCAACTTCAAAATCTGCTTGCTTTCTCAAGGCGTTTGATACCTTGAGCTCCTTCTTCAATTTTTGATAAGCCATTACAAATGTTTCCCACACCTACAAAATATTATATAAATTCTTCCCAATGTCATTTTTTGGTGCTTGGGGATCTTCCAAAGAGAGCAAGTGTGGACATTTTGGGTTGATAAATTCTCTTAGATTCTCATAGAAGAACTATCCACCAAATTTGTAGAACATTGCCAACTCCAATGCACCTGCAGATGTGTTATCAACATAAAAAGAAAAGCATACGACCCAATTCCCCAAAAATAAACCTCATTAAGCTCCCTTTGTTGCAAGAATTTTTTAATATAAGGCATAATGGTCTTAGAGTAGAGATTTTTGAGATGGAATCCTTAATAAATTCTACAGCCTTTGGTCCATTTTGAACATCAATGCTGGTATCAAACACAACGTTGCTTTCCTTCTCAATAAACTTGATAATTTTCACCCTAACTTTTCCAATAACCTACATTTTAGTTGTAATGGACCCTTTTGGAAATGCTTTTGCAAGGGCTTGCAGGCCATTTTTGAGGCACTTGAACGTTAGAATTTAAGATAACCACCTGCTCTTCAATTTCATGGTTACCCTCCACCACCATAATAAGAACTCGAGAAGACGAGAGCTCCATAAACCTTCCCCAGTAATCACAATGAGGTTGATATGTCTCATGGATAGGACTATTTGAAAAAGAACAAGAGTAGCAATTAGAAAAAGTGTCATTGGTTAGGTATAGGTTGCATAGGTGACAACCCAAACAAGTACAATCAAATTAGAATAATTTATGCTGAGGTGATCAATAGTAGATGTAGTATTGTATGTCAGGCCAAGGTCATCCACAATGGCAATTCGATCATAAAACATCTTGGGGCCTAGGGCTGGCCTAGTCTTGAAGCTCAAAACCTTGCTCATGGAACTTTGATGGGGATCTCCACATTTATAATAGTATCTTGCACTACCCATCAACCTTGAGAAATAAGTTCATGATATCTTTCATTGTAGTCTAGGTCATTGTCATAAACTCATAATAGGTTCCTCTCATACTTTGTAAAAATATTTACTTACATTTATCAAGGACCCTGCTATCCTTCTTTCTCAAACAAATCTTTATTTGCAATATATATGATTCTATTTCTATCTTGCTATAGTTGAAGCACACGTGGAAGATTTTATAGTTTTAAATAGTTGTTCTTTATTATGAATATGATATTCATCATTCCTTATGAGTATTTGGGTTGTTTTATGTTCACTTTCTTACAATTTTCTACCCTATTTTGTAAGAGAAAAGTTGGGAAGAAACCTAATCCAAAATAGAAGAACAAGCTTGTAAACAAGGTAGATCCAGAAGAAGTAAGGAGAGAGATGTCAAAAATTTGGAAGAAGAAGGAAGAACCTAAGAATAAGAATGAATCAAATAACTTTGTATTTGCATTCAGTGTAGATACCTCTTCCAAAAAATTAACCCAGTGATGGTTCCAAGGGGAGCGGTCATAGAAAAATCTAACAAACCCTAGATATATGTGGTGTCATGTGATGACACATGGATACGTGATGTGAATCTCTATTTTGAAGGCATTGGAGAAAATTTTGGTAGAAAAGATGCAAATCAAGAAAATTGTAGAGCTCTTCTTGGTTTACAGTGTTTCTCATAAAGTAGTTGGTAGCTTAAAAGCAATAAATGAAAAATTAGGGAAAAATCAAGTGAATCCAGAAAAGCACCATAACTTGAAGAAGGAAGATTGTCGAAATGAGTCTATTGTACTAGATTCTCGTACAAAGGCTTTTTCATTCGAAAATTGATCTGGAAGCTTTGGCTGAGAAGGTGATACTGACAGAGTAAAGTATTGATGATGATGTCATAAGTGATAAATTACCTTTTGCGATGAAACCCTAAAAGTGACAAGTTAAATAACAAATTTGAGTGGTTATTCTTTTTCACATTGAAAATTGAACGAGCTAAGGAGAAAATTGCAGCAGGGAGACAAAGATTTAGGGTTGTTGACAATCAAAAGTATGGAGAACAAAGCTAAAACAATGGAGTCAAAGGAAATGGTGGTATTTGGTTCGTGCAACGAAAAATTGTAGAAATTAAGTAAGCTACAGATCGATGAATTTAACCATTAAAAGATTCAAAATTTTGAGGGTTCTCTTTCAGTTGAGCAAATACAAAAGCTCAAGAGTCTAGGGCATAAGGGTTTAGACATTTGGAGCGAATTTCCATACTTTTTGGATACAGATCCTGTTTGGTTTGTCCTAAGCATAATTTAAAGTGATCAGATGATCTTCGAAAAACCCTATGGGATTACAAAGGAAGCAATTGCAACAATTACAAAATTAGGTAATGATGGACCCATTCCTGTAAAGAAGTTAGTGAAGAACAAAGAGGTTGAAGCCCTAACTGGAGTGATAGGAGATCAAAGGGAACTTCTAATTCATACTATAATCGACCTTGTGATAAGTTATGTGACATGAAATTTCATATAAGATTTATTTTAGAAATAGGGAAGGCTCTACTTCAATGATTGTTGTTTACATTGCACATCAAATGGTTGAAAAGAATGAGGACTTCAATTTGTGTGAGTTATTGAGGAATTAATAATGGTCTATGACAAAGAATGACAATTACCCTTTTCATTTTGGACCTTTGGTTTTATGTCTGATGATGCATTTTCTGAAGTCATTACCATTGAAAGAGAATGTTGTGTGGAAGTCAGTTGTACTAGTTGGGAAACAGGTCTACCAATACCTAGAATGTTTAGCAGAAAAGGAAAATTATGATATTGCTATCAGGATTCAACCGTGTAGTTTCGAGTCAAACCCATTGACCCATGTTTCATGAGTAGTGGTTCAACAAGAACCCATCTCTCATGATATCGAATGGTCCACTTAGCACTCATTGCATCTAGGTGATGCTAACAGAGGTGAAGCACTGGTCCGTCCCAGGAGGTCACCCATCCCAGAAGCTCAAGCGCTTAACCATGGAGTTTTCTCCAAGGTTAAGCCCGCTTGAGTTGTTACCCCATTTGCAAAACCTTCAGCAAGTGTTGTGCCTTATGAACCATTCATAATAGAGCCCCTTTAGCTCATCAATTGATAAGTAGGAGGTATTTTTCCACAACGTGTCAAATTATGATATTGCTATCAGGATTCAACCGTGTAGTTTCGAGTCAAACTCATTGACCCATGTTTCATGAGTAGTGGTTCAACAAGAACCCATCTCTCATGATATCGAATGGTCCACTTAGCACTCATTGCATCTAGGTGATGCTCACAGAGCTGAAGCACTGGTCCGTCCCGGGAGGTCACCCATCCCAGTACTGCTCCAGCTCAAGCGCGCTTAACCAGGGAGTTGTCTCCAAGGTTAAGCCCGCTTGAGTTTTTACCCCATTTGCAAAACCTTCAGCAAGTGTTGTGCCTTATGAACCATTCATAATAGAGCCCATTCAGAAAAGGAAAAGATTTGTAAAGAATACTTTGGAAACAAAATATATGCATGGATTTCTGGTATGGTTTCTGGTCTAGTTGGGATGTCAAGGCAGAATACTCCTTCGGAAAGAGGAAGTAAAGAAGAGTCATTTTCAATTCTCCTCTGGAGATAAAGAAGTTGAAGGTTGAAGAAAACAAAGAAGAAAAGGAAGAAAAGATTATAGAGGAATTTGATCTAACATCAATAGATGATGATGAAGAATATTTTACTAAAGGGAAGGTGTTGAAGATTCTTGAGCAATCTAATGGATTGAAGAAGATTGGAGATGCTTAGTTGACATGACCAATATATGAATAGGATGAGATCACAGACGCCTTGGTTGTTTATGCAATTCATAATGATATTGATCCAAGTGTATTGACGAATGTTTTACTGGAAGTATTGATTGAGAAGATCGAAGATAGACTTAAGGTACTATCACCTAGGGAAATAAAAGAAAAATATGAGATTCAATTGGCTATGGAAGAAAGATGTAGAAATACACAGAAGAAATTGACTGAGAGCATAAATGAATTGAAGACATGCATCAAAAGTGTAAACAATGTGTACAAATATTATCTTCGGTGGCCCACTGCTATTGAAAATTATAGAGAAAAAATTGATGTTATTGAGCTTGAGCTGGATTCTATTGGGAAAACATATAATATCCTTAATGACATGGATGGAGTGTAGAAGAAAAGGATCAATTCCTTATAGTCTGAACTTGCAAGAATTTTGGTACAAAGGGATAATATTATGAAGGCATTCTGGAAAGTCAAAGAGATAATTGAATTGAGATTGGAACAACTTTCTGGTCTCCTGGTGGAAGCTGAGAAGAATGAGAAAAACATCACTATCCTAGACACTCTTCTAGAAACAATTGATTCGATAGTAATGAACAACAATATTTGTGTAAACATCAGATTGGCAGTGGATTCCTGGAAGACATTTCTTCTAGAATTAAAAGAAAAATACAAGGAGATATTTTAGGAGAAGGATTGAGGTAAAGAACCATTTTTGATATTATTTTTGAAGACTATTTTTGTGTAGAAAATTTTGGTGTAAGGGGGTGATAAATCTTCTTTTCCATTGATGTCAAATGGGGAGAGCGAGAACATGTGAAAAGAATGGAAATCATTATAACTCATCAAGGGAACTGCAAAGGTTGTTGTTGTTGGAATTTCACATCTTGTGTTTCCATCAATGACAAAGTGGGAGATTGTTGGAAATTGGATTGCATCAAATGGTTTTCATTGATGTCAACACAATACTGAATGTATGAGATGTTTACCAAAATCTATTCCCTATTGAAGATGTTCTTCATCTATGATTCGATGTGTTGGATTTTGGGTCTGGATTCTACAACAAGACAAGCTATGACCTTGATATCTTAACTATGTCATTATGACTCACTCAGACAACTATATTTGAGATCTTAGCCAAATTAATATGATACACTACATAGATTAGAAGTTTAAATTATATGGTGTCGACAAAGAGAGCTTTGATTCAATTAAGCCGACCTAATTGATGATTAAGATATACTTGTATGTATATATGATAGGTGAATGAGAAAAGAGGTGTAGGAGAAAAAAGTGTGAAAATGAATAAAGGGGTACATGAAGATATGAGCTTAAATGCTTTATCAGTTATGGATCGGTGCAGTTTAGTTGAGTGACTATTGTGTGAGGCAATACTTCATATTCTAATCTTCATTGGAACTGAAACCTACACATTGAAGGTGTATCCTATCAGTTCAATCTTTTGGTAGTGAGCCACTATCTTTTGTATCTCCGGGTTGTAGCTCTATTGGACAATGAGTCCTTATCTTAGGCAGTGAGCCTTATTTCAAGTAGTGAGCCTTTCTATAATCAGTTTCAATTTTCTCTATAGTGTGAGTTAGTCCTCATCGTGGTTTTTCCCTCATTGGGGTTTCCATGTAAATTTGGTGTTATTGTGTTTATGTGTTGGATTTGAGTTTTTGCATTGGCATTTGATGATTAATCATTTAAGTTGTTTTAAGTATTAGTTCCAGTGATTGAATTAAAGGTTAAAATTTGTGACAACTGATTCAACCCCCTTCTCAGTTGTCCTATTCAACAATTAGAAAAATTTGTGATTCCCAATGTATTTGTCAATGTGGAGTTAATTAAGGTATTAGCTCAAAACTATAAACCTAAGACAAGGTCAATTCATTCTCATGATGGCTTGTAGTTTATCCTCATAACAAGAGATTATATTTCTATGGTCTTTCAACTAGATACATCTAAGAAAACACAACTACCTATATTTTAAAGAGTATTTTGTGAAACCCCTGTACAGATTGCTTGGCCATAATTGTGACTAAAACTTATCTCCAGAAATACAAAGATTCCTCAGACCTAAGGAGAAAAACCCTGAAGGGAAGGTAAACCATAATTAGGGGGACTAGTATGTATGTGAAGATTGCACTGTAATAAGAGTATATAGATTTGAGGCAGCTCCATTCCTTCTACCTAGAACAGTGCTTGCAAGGCTGCATACTTGGAAATGTGAGGCAATTGGCCTATTTAGACTATATGCACCTCAAGAGCTATGGAATACAGTCTCTCATGCCTTCTACCTTATGTTTTGGTGATTTAACTATCATTTCTGAGAAAGGGTATGATTCAATTGGAAGAAAAATAGATCACTATGGCATGCCATTAGTAAATAAGAGAGAATTTCAACCCTAAATATTTTATTCATAATGCCAAGATGACACAAAAATTGAAAAGATATGAAAATGTGTTTTTCATAGATGATATTAGAAACTGTGATGAGACTTGGGAAACAATGAGAAAGGCTGTATACAATAGGATAGTAATGGAAAAAGTATGGAGGAAAGGCCATGACCCATCATACAAAGATCCTTTCATGAAATATTGGATTCTATGGATAGATTTGAGCAGTTGCTTTTGCATGAAGAAGAGTTGACCAAGGATATACCACTTGTAGCCTTTGTGAAAAGGAGAGGTGCTTGTTCGAGGAGAAAAGATGAAAACATAAGACCCTTGAGTCACTCATCACCACAACCCACTCTAGATGTTAGCTTCTCAGCTGACACTCCTATCACAGTTGAAGATGACACTGAAGAAGAGGATGAGGTCACACAAATTACTGCTCCTACCATTCCCTAGTATGAAATAAAACCAGAAAGGAGTGTGATCACTTTGAGGCCTTTGAAAAACTATCTGATGATGTAAGACATTGTGCGAGCTAGGAGTTCATTGCAGATGATGCATTTGTTGAAACTCCTAAATTTAAGACCTTCCTTTATGAATACAAGGGAAGAATGATAAGAGAAAAGATAAAAGAGATTATCCTTGAGCAAGAAGTAGATGCCTTAAAAGAACTTCAAGATGAGGTTGATAAGGAAATGGACAACATCACCCCTGAGAGAGGACAAGAGTTGCTACAAGAAGCTACAGTCATGCTTCTTCTGGGGTTGAATATAAGTTCAGCCATAGTCTTTGACAATTTCATGAAGAGAGAAAAAAAAACTTTACAGTTAACAGATGATGCCAGTGACAAGATCTACACTAGATCAGGGTATAATCCTGACAATACTACTTTGCAGATTTGGGCCTTTTACCCACCAAGGAAGAGGCCTTCTCTTATTGATAATCTTGATCAAGTCTTTGGTCATATTTTTGTGCAAAGAGTAGGGGATATAGACCCTGTTGAGGCAGCTGAACTAAATGTAAATGTTGCTAAGTTCACCAAATCTCAAGTTGAGAAACTAATCAAAGACAATAAGGGGCTGGTTGCTGAAAATGAAAGATTGAAACAAGATGTAATCAATTACAAAGATAAATTTCCTTCCTCTTTTGGTCTTTACTCACCACTAGTGGAATGTGAAAGGAAAGTGCTTGAAGCAATGTCTGAAACTACATATTGGAAGTGAAAATATGAAATAATCTAGAAAAACAAGAGGAATTAAAAAATGAATTAAAGACTACTAAATTTGAGATGGCATCAGAAATGGTTTGAAAAATATTTGATAAGATGTTTGATAATTTTTACAAGGTCTGGATTATCCACATCAAGACATTCACAACCTTCCAAGAGCACAATAGATTAAGCAACACAATGAAGGAATTAGAGGCACACATAAAAGCCAAATGGGATGGTGGTGAACATATGCTTAAGGAGTACCAATAGTTGGTGAAAGTGCATGATCATTTCCATAGTGTACTAACACAAGAACTAAGTGATTTCAACCAGCCGTTGAGTATGGCTCTTCCAAACTTCTTCGATGAAGGAGAATCGAAGGATCAAGATGTGTGGAAAGATGAAGTCTCTCAATATCTGTCGATGGCTCTTGATGGAGTCAATGATGAAGAGAAGGTATTGGAAAAAGCACATGTACAATTGGGATGAATCTTTGATCTCGAGTATGCAATGAAAGACATCATCAGTAATGCGGACAGTTATGCAAAAACAAGATATATTGAACATTTATCAAAGATCAATCTGTTCGTTGCATGGGATAAATGAGGAATACAAGGTAATGAAGTCTCACAGCATTTGGTGCATTATCACGGAGTATGGATCTTGAATAGATCTTCAATGATCACGAGTGCCTATTGAATATTAACGGATAATGGTGCATCTACTTGTGAGCTTCTAAGATTTTATGTTTATGTTTAATGAAGTTTTAACATTTTAGTTATCAAGTAACGTGACTTTTTATAAAAGGCCTGAAGCTTTTAGCTTCTTGCATATAAAATGGGAAACCAAGGCCTGATGAAAGATATAGATTAGGATTATCATTACAATAGTAGCATTAGAAGTATATTATTTTCACAAAAAGGAGACTTTTATGTATAATGTCTATCATTTTGAAGTAATATAAGAATGGAGGAAGATAACTAATTAGTGTCCAAATATTGGTGTCAATCATTTGTTGTTATTATCCGATTATTTGGCTATCTCCAATTTACTGCTTCCATATTATTTAAGTTGATTTTTCAAAACTCATTTTATCAAAACACATTTGATTTTCTTGTGTGGTTTCATTGATTGGATTCTTTAAAATAATTAAATACCCTTTTAATAAGATCACAGTAATTTGGAAGTGTTATTTGAATTGATAAGAAGAGTCATATAATCACTAAAATTATCATATTGTCTCCAACTTGGTTTTATCTTGTTATTCAAATCAGAAATCCATTTTGATTTTTCAGAGCATATTTGTTGTTTCTGTGCAATTTAATTGACTGGTTTCTCTAAAGGATTAAATTTCCCTATTGACTAATCACAGTAACCTAATAAGAATCATTTGGATCAATAAGAAGAGTATGATAGTTACATTCTTGCAAGCTTGTACAAGGTACAAATAGTCATAAGTGCCAAACAATCCGAACTGTATCTAGTAAGTAGGTCACATATCATTCACCTCTTGACTCCATTAGCCCAATAGGAGTAGGCATTGGTCACATCCATTCCTACAAAATCTCACTTATATCTTCACATTTTCAATTTCAACACTAGGAGTAGGAGTAGCTTACAAGCCTTCATTTATTCCACACTCCATGCCATTGTGGGTAGATACTTAACCAACCAAGTCACATAATTTGCTAAATTTGCATTAAGTCATCATGGTCCACCCGCCTAGGTTTAGTAGAGCCTAAAGTGTAGGGAGTCATCAACCACATTGGTTAGCTCCATTCGTTAGTTTAAAAATGTTGTAAGTCTGACCATAGAGCCTGACATCCTCTTATGATTTACAACCTGCATTTTTGAGACCTGACAAATTGGTGACTCTGTTGGGGAACTCAAGAGAAATTCAGTTCCAGCCTATCCATTTTAAGGTCAATCTAAGCCTTTTAGTATAGAGTCATAAGCATATGCATTTGTGTGTAAACACTCAATCACTTGACTGAATAGGAGAATCCGCTGGGATAAAATAAAGTTCATTCAGATCTTGATATTAAACTTTTCCTACTTATGAAAGGGTAGGTGGTGACTTTGTCAAACTTTTATGACTGATAAACTAAACATCAAATCATAAAGATTAGATCATAGACATCAAAGGATAACCATATCACCTAAAATAGATGGTAGAAGATTGTTGCACAAAGGAATTCCAAAGAAGAACAATGGTAGGTGGATAGACAAACATGGGTCTCCTTCAAAAGTTGGCACAAATAAGAAAGAGGTAGTATCAAATCAGTTGGATATCACATGCAGTGATAAAGGGAACACACTAGAGAAACCCTTCACAGTGCATAATACTCCCTTCCACAACAATGAAGGATGCCAACTAATGCCATCTAAGTAGAACAACTTGAATAATAGTGTTCTCCATTTTAAGCATGATTCTCAAAGAATGGATGAGCTCCATGCAAAAATATGATTACAGAATGAGTCTCCAAAGTAGTGAGGAAATTCAGTGGGGGCTAGTAGGAAAAAAGGTACCCACAAAGACTCATAATCCTCCTCAAGAAGATGCACGTACCTCTGAGGAAATAGAACAAGAAATACACGATTACAAAGAGAAGATTAGGCAGGCCAAACTTAGGGAGAAAGCAAATCAACTAAAGCAAGAGTGACGAGAAATATAGTCTCAATACACAACAAGTATCTCAAAGTATATACTTCCCCATAAGCAAGGTGGGCATGTAACCACAAATAATCTCCAAAGCTCACAACAGAATACAGGTATCCCAAAAAGGACACCTTACAGTATGACATGAAATATGAACAACACTAATTACATACAACAAAATGTACCAGCACAAAGCTCACAACCACAAAATACCAACACCACATCCCAATTCATGACCAATACTTACCCACCTCCTAACCAACAGTATGTCCCATCTCACCAACTTTATGTACCTCAACCAAATGTGCAAAGCAGTATGTATTCCCACCAAAACATCCAACATAGCATACATCAACCTCAAAACAGATTTCAGTACTACCCTAACCAAAATCCTTATTCACAAGGACTCCCAAATATGTATAGAAAATTGGACTTATCTAGATATCCAACATGCCCGAATCCAATCGAGAGTGATTTAAGGAATGTTGTCCCTAAGTTCTTGGGAAACAATGCAATCATAGCCGAAGAACGCATAAGAAACTTTAATGCATTCGTACAAGACCTTGGTATAGGATATGAATTTATCAAGAGGCTATTTATGATGTCCCTGACTGAAGAAGCCAGAGATTGGTTTAACACCCTGCCTGATGCCTCAATTACTTCCTCAACAAATTTTAAGAATCAATTCCTAGAATAGTATGGAAATCATTATGCCCCAAAGTTTTCCCTACGTGAATTAATGAGTATCCAAAAATATCAAAATGAATCTATTTTTTATTTCAATCAGATATTTTCCAAGATAAACAACAAAATACCACATGGGTCTAAACTAACCAAATCTATGACCCTATCTCTTTATTTAAAAGCATTTGACCCAAAAAATGGATATGAGCTCAGAAAAAAATTTCCTAATACCCTAGAAAAAGCCCAGAAAGCTGCTATAAATATTGAGAATAATAGAAAATCTGTAGGCATGACTAGTAAAAGAGACAACATTAGAATCCCACAAAATCCCAACAACTACCAAAGTAGGCAAGAAAACCAATATAAGAATGAAAGACCAAGATTACATGACATTCCATATAACAACAATTGGAAGGATGGGAGGTCAATTGATAACAATCACAAATAGAACTTGAAAGATACTCCGAATCCTTTGAAAAAACATGGAGCACACGTGATGGAAAGTAAACTGTGGTGTTTGGCATGTGATAGGCCCCATGCTCTAGAATACTGCATAGTGGCTCAAAACTTAAAAGAAAGTGAATGGTCCCAAGAATATGATAGAGATGATCATACCATAAATATGTTGGGATGGGGCCCTCATCAAATTAATGAAGGATGCTCATCTTCTAAGGAAGGGTATAATTATGATGTCAGTAATCAGAGGTAACAATGTTAATTTGGGACAAGAAGTGTTCTCTAATCCATAAGAAGATAAAGAAGAAACTGCCTATGCATATCATACAACACCACAGTTCCAATTGAAAACACCAACAGAGGAAGAAAAAAGGGCCATTACAACAAAAGTTGTGGCAACAACTAAAATAAGTGGTTACAATTTGAGAAGTAGACCCATAGATGTAGGGCAGGGGACACCTAGAAGCCTATTTATAAAAGAACAAAAGCACAAAGAGAATGCCTCAAATGATCAAAAGAAAGATGAGACGGGAAAAATTTAGAAAAACACACCAAAAGAGGCCGCAAATGTTGAATTAGAGAAAATCTAGGATAATGTTAAAAATCAAGCTATTTAGTTGAAAAATGGGTGCTTTATGGTTTTGGACATAGAACACCACTTTTCTCCAACTAACATTCAAGGATTCCCTAGAGATCTTCACCCCAAGAATGGAATAGAGGAAAGAGATCTACTAAGGGACTATCCTAGGGACTGATTAGGATCTAATGAGGGGTTCACCACCAAGTTTAGACTTGGAAAAGATAATGAAATGCAAGATAAAAAGAAAAACCCTAATATGATGCAAACTTTAACTAAATGACCTAGAAATGAAAATAAAACATAATAACAAACTGTGAGATGAAATGTGTGCACCTGAAAACTTGATGATGAATGGAAGGAGTCTTGAAATGCTGGAAATTCTAACTTTTTGACCTAGTGGGACTCATTCGCTATTCTAGGCGAATTAGTCCCAATTCTAGAATTTTGCACAGGAGTGGGTTTCAGACAAAAGGGTATCTAAATTTGCAAAAAATTATGAAAAACATCTATAGTGGGACTCATTTGCCACTTGTGGTGAATCAATCCCGCTTTGCTTTCTTAGGAATTCAAAGTCTGAATATGTTCTTCATTGTCTTCTTTTTCTGCTTCTTTAGGTTTCCAGATTTGAAACTCTAATTTTGGGGTTGTAGGTGACCTTTTTGTGAAGATTACAACCTTGCAAATGGGGAGACAACTCCAACAAATTTTTCCAAGCTTGTAACCTAGTCTTCAATGATCTTTCAAGCTCTAAGACACCTAGATTTGCAATCACACATGTAAAGAGGAGAAAACTTGTTGATTGTTAGTGGATAGGGGTTTTCCTTGGTCAAACCTCTTTTAGGTAATTAAACCAAATGATGACATAATGAACATGAAACATGAAATATAGGACATGAAACATAAACAATGTTACCTTGAAGGATGTCTTGTAAATCTGCAATCTAGCATGAAGTGGCCATGAAGGATGTAGATCTTGACCTTGAAATGGATGAAGAACAATGCTTGACCTTAGATATTGGATGCAACATCACAACACTAGCTCAACAACATGCTTGATGCTTGATATCCTTGACATGATGATGGATCTTAAATTGCTGCCACAATTGATGAAGAATTTTTCCCTTGAATGCCTTAAAAATTATCTTGTAAACACTTGAGTGCTCTTGTGAACTCAAACTTGCTATTATGAATGCTCTCACAAAATTCTTAGGTGAAAATGAGTGAAAGAGCCTTGTATTTATACTTAATTATGCAATAATTCCCAAAATTACAACACTACAAGCCGACATCAGATCTAGGAGGATAAAATCCTACAAAAAATTTGAATTAATTTTAATTTTGAGCTAAACGTGACTCATTCACCCAAGGTGGCGAATGAGTCCCATTAGGCATAATGTATGGGACCAAAATTCAAAAGTGCTTAGAAAGGTGTGAAATCAGGTTTGGGACCCAAAAATCTAGGTGCGACTCATTCGGCCAAGGTGGCGAATGAGTCCCAGATCACTAAATCTAGGGCACACAAGACAAAAACACCTGAATTATGATTGGGTGATGATTAATGTCGAGATTATCCCAAAAATTATACATTAATTAAGGCTTGTGGATGTAATTTAAGGCTAATTAAAGCATAATAAAGCTCAATTATTAAATAAAACCCTTAGAGAAGTGTGAAAGTGTGTTACAACACTTTGCAACACCCAAGAAAAGGCATTAATTAAGCACTTTTTGGTTAAAAATAGGTTTATTAGGCTCAAATACTTAATAAAATCCTAGAAAAGTGTGAAAGTGGACTATAACACTTTACAATACCTTTACAAGGCACAATTTAAATATATTTTATTTAGTTTACAAGGGCCCAAGACCTAGTGTGAATGTGTTAAACACCTTACAACACTAAATCAAGGCAACTTTTAAGCTTAATTTAATAAGAATGAACTAAACCAGTGTGAAAATGTCACTGACGACATTTTTCGACACTAAACAAGTTGAAGGTAAAAGGGCTGCCAAGATAGAGAAGACAGAGCAGGGAATGACTGCCCCCTCATTTGATATTGCCCAAGCATTAACCCAAATCAAGATGACGATGCCATTAATAGAGATGATGAAGATATATGAATACAAAGATACTTCCCTCAAATTAATTTCCAACAAATCCCATAGACAACATAATCAAAACAAGGACAAGAGAAATAAGGTTAACATTGTTGAACAAGAAACCACAAAAAACACCAGAGGTTTACTTGGGCGACACTCTTACAAAGAATCCCTCTCAAGTGGATTCATTCTATACCACCCTATTGATTAATAAAAAATTGGTAAGAAACTGCAATATGATTGACTTAGGGGCAACAATCAACATCATGCCTATGGTTATCATGAAGGAACTAGGTCTAGGGTAAATACTACATATGGAAAATGTACACCATGGATAACAGGTTAGGCCCAATGGTTGGAGTAATATGGTACGTAGAATTAAAACTAGAATCGTACCCTGAGGAAACTTATAGAACTGATATCACTATGTTGGATACTCCTCCTTACTATGGAATGTTGTTTTCTAGACAATGGACTACAATAGTAAGTAGAAATGTCCAATTAGACCTTGTTGCAAAGATGGTTGTTGTTGCACCAAAAGATTGACCTGTTAATGCCCAATACAACCACTAGATTTATACAAGATCAATATCCACAAGAGGTGGTTAAACCATGTCACGAAGCCCAAGTGATGTGCTGGAATACGCCTACCATAGGAAGAGGAGACCAAGGGTCACACCTTGCAACAGACCTATCGTATTCCACCATATGAGTGAATGGGAGAGAAGTAAACATCTATAGAGAACCCGGATTAGAACATGTCATAGAACATTTTGATCCTAACCAAATAAATTGTTTCTGTGATGTAGATCTTGGAAATTTTAGGATTGAAAAATCACAACCAGAACAGTAAAACACAGAACTGATCGGTAGAGAAGCCCAACATGATGATACTGGTTTATGGTAGATGTATTTTGATGGGGCATGCAATAAAAATGGAAATGGATCTGGGATAGTGTTTGTTTCACCCTTTGGAAAGAAATTTAAGTATTCATTCTTGTTGACTTTTGAATGTACCAACAATATAGCTGAATATGAAGCAATGTTGCTAGGTTTGAACATTGCTATGAGACATGGGATTAAGATGTTGGTAGTATATGGAGATTCTGAGCTAATTGTCTCTCAAGTTATAGAAAAATACTTGTCCAAAAATAAGAGATTAAAACAATACAGGAATGCAGTCTGGGACTCCATTGAATTATTTGATGCATTCTCAATAGACTGGATTGAAAGGTCTAAGAACATAATGGCAGATTTCTTGGCTAACATGGCTCTCAAACAAGATGATATTACATTAGCCAGAATAGTTGAATTTGAATTCAAAACAAGACATGCTATCCTAGATAATATATACAACTGGAAAGTATTCAATGATGATGAAGATTTGATTAAATTCCTCCATTGTATTGACCAGTATGAATCTCAGGATATAGATTTCAATGCATTTGTAGAAAAGGTAGATGCCAAATAAACAGTCTTTGGGCAGGAAGTGGTACAACTCAAAACCAAAAAAATTCCAAAAGGGTTGGTGGCATTAGAAAGAGTATTTGATGGACATGACAGGTTCAATCTAAAGCCTACACTTGTTAAATAGGAGGATGTTGAAGAAATTAACCTTGGAACATAACTTTCCCCCAAGAAAGTATACATTGGCAAAAGGATTAGTCCCAAAGTAAGAGAGATGCTTATAATTATACTATGGAAATATAAACACGTGCTTTCCTGGTCATATGATGACCTCAAAGCATATATATAAGATCTAGTTCAACATGAGATTCCATTAAAACCTGATGCTAAACCTTTTAGGAAAAAGCAATGACCCATAAAACCTACTTTGGCACCAAAAAATGTAGGAAGAGCTTATAAAGTTAAGGGATAGAGGCATCATTAAACCAATCAAGCATTCCTCCTGGGTATCTAACCTCGTGCCTGTGAGAAAGAAGAATGAGGATATAAGACTCTGTGTAGACTTTAGAAATTTGAAAATGGCATCACTCAAAGACAACTACCCTCTACCAAACATGGAGGCAATCTTGCAAAGAGTGACTAGATGTGAGCTTCTATCCATGATGGATGGTTTCTTAGGATATAATTAGGTAAAATTCAAGGATTTAGAATAGTATAAAACTTCTTTCACCATGCCTTGGGGAACATATGTCTATGTAAGAATGCCTTTTGGTCTTACCAATGTTGGAGCAACATTCTAGAGGGCCATGGATGTGGCCTGTGCGGACTTGATCAATGCTATAATGGTGCTATATTGGGATGATATGATAGCATATTCTAAGAAGGTTGAAGATCATTGTACACATTTGGAGAATATCTTCATCATAGCACTAGAATATGGCATCTCCCTAAACCCAAAAAGTGTCATTTTGCTATCATAGAGGGAAAATTATTAGGGCACATTGTCTCAAAGGATGGAGTACAAATTGATCTAGAAAGGGTTGAAGCTATTGAAAAAATCCCCATCCCTAAAACTATGAAAGCTATTCAGTCCTTCTTTTGACAGATCAAATTTGTTCAGAGATTTATTTCAAACTTTGAAGAGATTGTGAAAAAAATCTCGAAGATGCTTAAAAGGGGTGAATAAATTGATTAGACAAAGGAAACCATTGATTCTTTTGTTTCAATTATAAGAGCTATCAAAGAAGCACCTGTACTAAAATCCCCTGAGTTTGAAAAACCCTTCCAAATATTCTCCTTTGCATCATTCCACACCATAGCAGTTGTGATGCTACAAAAGAACAATGATGGATATGAACAACCCATTTCATTTTTTAGTAAGTCATTACAAGGAGCGGAGTTAAAATATGATATCATTGAGAAGTAGGATTACACTCTAGTAAAGGAAATCAAGGCATTCAGGCCTTATTTGGTGAGGCAGCAGTCATTGCTTATGTACCAAATGTTGTAGTAAAAGATGTTTTTTCACAAACAAAAGTGACTGGAAGGAGATGTCGCTAGATCAACCTTATCCAAGAGTTCAATATCAACATCCAAATTACTAAATTGGTGAGAGGGCAGGGACTAGCAAAGTTTATGGCTGAATCAAACCTAGAAGTTGCACAAATTTGCATTACAGAATGGGAAGAAACTTGGGTATCAAGCATAGAAAAAAAATGGTACACAAACATTGCATACTACCTTAAACACCTGAAATGTCCAGAAGGATTCAATGATAACCAGAGGAGAAAATTGAATCTTCATGCATCAAGATATGTCTTTATGAATGGAGATTTGTATTGGAAGAATAAAGATGATGTGTTGTTGTTATTCCTAGATGAAACACAAGCAAAACATGTCAGGAAGGAAATGCATGATGGTGTATGTGGAGGACATTTTTCAGCAAAGACTACAACACACAAGATACTAAGAGATGGTTATTATTGGCCTAGGGTTTTTAATGATGCATATAGTTATGTGAGAAAGTGTGAAGCATGCCAGAGATTCTATGCTATCAAGGAGTATTTCCATTAAGACCCATGTAGATGGAAGCTTCGTTCCATCAATGGGGAATTGATTTCATAGGTGATATTATAGAAAAATCTAGTGGTGGACATAAGTGGATCTTAGTAGCCACTGATTACTTTATGAAGTGGATAGAGGCTATACCAACCAAGTAGGCCACTAGAAAAGTTGTAATAAATTTTCTATTGGAAAACATCATCACTAGGTTTTGAGTTCTTGTCAGGATGATAACAGACAATGGCATGTGTTTTAGATAAGAGGAATTCAAAATATTTTGTGACTCACATGGTATAACAATCTCATATTCTTCACCATATCATCTCCAAGAAAATGGGCAGACTGAGTCCAACAATAAAAGCATTATGAAGATAATTAAGAGAATGCTAGACACTAATAAAAGGGCATGCGAATCTAAACTGAGATTATTAGTTTGGACATACAAGATCACAACAAAGAAGGATACTGGGAAGTCTCCTTTTGAGTTCGTTTATGTGACCCAAGCCAAAATGCCTTTACAAAACCTCTTACTGGTATATAAGTTTATATTACAGGAAGACTTAGATATTCTTGAACCTATGGAGGATAGAATGGAAAAACTGGCAGAATTGGATGAAGTTAGGCATCTAGCACAAGAGCACAATCAAAAATCACAATCATAAATGAAATACCTATTTGATAAGAGAGCAAAAGAAAGAAAGTTTGAAATATGGGATATGGTTCTCATGTGGAATGCTAGGGGCCAGGAGAAAGGAAAGCATGGGAAATTTGAAGCCTTATGGCTTGGACCCTTTATCATCATTGACAAGTGTGGGGAAGACTCATACTTTGTTCAAAACATGACAAGACAAAGTCAAGAATTGCCAATGCATGGACAATTCTTGAAGCATTTCTTTTCTTAAAAAGAAATATTATTTCATGCATAGTAGTTTTAGGGTCCCCTTTTTCTTTTTCTTATACTACCCCATCCATGGTCTATGTCCCAGAGTAGTTATGAATTCTTGCAATGACCTCATGGCCATTCATCCCCAATCAGAGCCACTGCTGGAACCAAAATTCAACCTCAAAATTTCATCAATTTTTCCCACCTCAGTAGGAACACTCTATTTTACACCATATGTATCCATCCTCAAAACCATCATTTTTATATAAATAAGCTTAAAAATTATAATTATATTCCCATTAACCCATTCTAATAAAAAATATTATCATTCAAAATCACCCTCCCCATAGTCATTTCCTTAACTGGGAACTCATTTCGCCAAAACAATACCATTTCGAGGAGAGTTACATTTTAGTCTCCCCAACAAATCGGCAATGAAGCCAACACAAAATATTGGTGAGACCACCATGCTTCGAAGTGACATATTCAGATTTCTCTCTGACAGCCCGAAAAGAAATATTTTGAAGAGACCAGGCTATTTCAGAGTGAAAATTCATCTTGTCTCTCTAAAAAATTACAATACAAAAAAATGTTGATATTCTAAGGATGTTGAATCATTTTGGCATTCAAGAAATAGAAAACATCTCTAAGACATAAATGATTATTATGCAATAAATGATGAATAGTTTTCAAAAGCAAGGCAAGCACATACGTGATACAATTTTGAAGAGACATCAATTTATCGGGCTAAGAAATGAAGAAGTCCCTTCAACACCACGAAAATAGTTGAGAATAAAATTTCGATACAAGCTTGTGTCAAGAGGACATAGACAAAAGTCTCTTCGATTCCCCAACAAAAAGAACGCAATAGTAAGGAAATACTTTTGAAGAGACATAGGCATATCAAAGGGAGATGGTCATGGGTCTCACCAAAAATATGATAATCAAAATGGAAAGAAAGAAAAGCAATGGAAGCCTGAGGTAAAGTTGTCAAAAATACTTTACGATGTCGAAGAGAAACATTCAAATGTATCTTAGAAACTATAAAAAAGAATCAAAGACATGTCAAATGGAGAACATGATATCAGTGACAGTAGAATCAAAGTCTCTTCGACGTAGCGAAATGATTTCTCACCTGACGGGCATGACCGGTGAGGCTTTCAAAGAGATAACTGACATTAATGCTACTGTTGATTAGAAAGGTGGCGCAAGTGTCATTTATGAACCATAGTTGATGAAAGTGTGCCAAATATTGATATATTTGGCTCATAAGATCTTGAAATCTCGATGAATTGTAGCTAAAAATCAAGGACACGGGGTCGAGCAATAGCCAACAGTTCAGAAACGATGACATTGATATAGGTATTCAAGACCTAGCTGAAGATATTTTATTTAAGCTTGTTTGAATTACAATGAAGATAGGGTTTTAAACATGTAAAGAACACCAAAGAAACCAAAAGTGGAAAGATAGAAAGTTGAGGCTAGGCCACTAAATCAAGATTTAATTAAACAATGTCTTGGTTCTAGGATGAATTCTAGGAGGACAGCCCAATTGAACCCCTCAGTTGAGAAATTGGAAGATAAACATAAGAAGTTGGGAGATGTGTGGACTCCACAGCGAGGGTATGACCTATTTATATACCATTATAGGAAGAAATACAAGCACATACTCGTATCAAACCCATGGAATATGAACTTAGCAAAACTTGTGATGCCCAATGTATTTGGAAATGTGGAGTTAATTAAGGTATTAACTAAAAACTATAACCCTCAGACAAGGTCAATTCATTCTCATGACGGCTCGCAGTTTATCCTCATAACAAGAGATTATATTTTTATGGTCTTTCAACTAGATACATCCAAGAAAACACAATTGAGGATAAGGGATCTTTTGGAAGAGTATCAAACCATGGATACAAGTTACAAGAGATGGAAATTACCTCTGCACAGACCCAGGGATGTGGGAAACCAACTTAAAAGATTTTCTAGTAATGAGAAACCCCCAAATTTTGTGGATTCATTTGACGAGTACTATCAGTATACCTATTAATCAACTGGCCAGGTCTTAGGAGTAGATGCTCCTGCTAAAATGGTTGTAGCTCCCATGATTTTAGCAATAGATGTCTAGAGCCAAGATGCTAAGTCATATGATTATGCATAATACTTAGTTGAGGTTATTGATACCTCACTTCTATCAAAAATAATAGTAATGCTATCATTTTCAGACAATACTCCCTACTCATGCATATGATATTGTATGAGGGACAAGCAATGGGCATGTGGGTAGAGGAGTTAAGGATTAAAGATTTGGATAATGATGAAAACATGAGACTAGTCCCAATGTGGACCTCTATATGGGATAGTAGATGTGGGAGGTCCCACTACCTGTATTTTGAAGAGTATTTTGTGAAATCCCTGATAATTTCTTGGCCATAATTGTGACTATAACCTATCTCCAAAAATACAGAGATTCCTCAAACCCAAGGAGAAAAACCCTGAAGAGAAGGTAAACTATAATTGGAGGGACTCGTATGCATATGAATATTGCACTGTAATAAGAGTATATGGATTTGAGGCAGCTCCATTGATTCTTCCTAGAACAGTGCTTGATAGGGTTGCATACTTGGAAATTGTGAGGCAATTGGCCTATTCAGACTATATGCACCTCAAGAGATATGTAAAATAGTCTCTCAAACCTTCTACCTTATGTTTTGGTGATTTCACTATCATTTCTAAGAAAAGGTATGATTCAATTAACAACAAAATAGATCACTATGGCATGCCATTAGGAAATAAGAGAGAGAGTTTCGACCCTGAACATTTTATTCATGATGCCAAGATGACACAAAAATTGAAAAGATATGAACATTTGTTTTTCATAGATAATGTTATTAGAAACTGTGATGAGACTCGGGCATCAATGAGAAAGGATGCATACAACAGGATAGTAATGGCTGAAGCATGGAGGAAAGGCCATGACCCATCATACACAGGTTCCTTTTATGAAATATTGGATTCTATGGACAAATTTGAGCAGTTGCTTTTGCATGAAGAAGAGTTGACCAAGGATATACCACTTTTAGCCTTTGAGAAAAGGAGAGGTGCTTGTTCGAGGAGACAAGATGAAAAAATAAGACCCTTGAGTCACTCATCACCACAACCCACTCCAGATGCCAACTTCTCAGCTAACACTCCTATCACAGTTCAAGATGACACTAAAGAAGAGGATGAGGTCACATAGATTACCGCTCCTACCATTCCCCAATATGAAATACCACCAGAAAGGAGTGTGATCACCTTTGAGGCCTCTAACAAACTATCTGATGATGTAAGACATCGTGTGAGCCAGGAGTTCATTGCAGACAATGCATTTGTTCAAAATCCTAAATTTAAGACCTTCGTTTATGAATACAAGGGAAGAATGATAAGAGAAAAGATAAAAGAGATTAGCCCTAAGCAAGAAGTAGATGCCTTAAAAGAACTTCAAGATGAGGTTGATAAGGAAATGGACAACATCACCCCTGAGAGAGGACGAGAGTTGCTACAAGACGCTGGGGTCATGCTTCTTCCGAGGTGGGATATAAGTTTAGCAATAGTCTTTGACAGTTCATAAAGAGAAAACAAAACTTTGCAGATAATAGATGATGCCGGTGACAATATCTGATCTGTAATTAGCAGTTTACCATTTAACTTGTAAATTAATTCCAATTACAAAATTCCCCGATCCAGATAGTATTGCGTGACTATGCTTTTAACCGTTGAAATTACAAAAAAATTAGAATGCACTTATTCTTTATCCAAAATTAATAAAGCATAAACTAATTACTTAAATCTTGTAATTAGGAAACTCAAAGAACCAAGAATACTAAAAAAAATTATGAGACAAAAGAGAAGAAAAGAGAGGTCACGAGCTTGATAACGGAGTTCGTCCAATTAGGACTACGTCTCCGGGTCCGCTTCTCAACGTTGGACTGCTTTATTAAGATTTCCAAGCACTTGGAAATGCCTTCTTACAATTCTCAAGCTTCAAAACCTATTCAAAGTTTTCTCACAATCTTTCACTATTACAATTTTGGTGTATAATAACACCTTGTAATTTTTCTCCTCAAAAAGAAAACAAATACTCCCTTAGCATTCTAATTCTCTCCCAAAAATTCTTTCACCAACAATCTCTCTTCAAGAAAAGTCTACCTCCCCAATATCTCCAAAACACCCCCTTTTATACAATTATTTTTACTTATTATGGTTCCAACCATAATACTTATAAATATTTGAAAATATTTCTTTTCTACCATACAATCTCTAAATCGAACCATAATCTAATTAAAAACCCTTTTTACAATCCTCGTATTTTTGGGTTTATTATGTTTAAATGGCTCACATTAATTTGAGTCCATTTTATGGTTGATAAAGGATGGGGCGCAGGCCCGTATGTGGTCGGCTCACCATAGAAACTAAACAAAAGTCCGCCAAACAAAATCCTGAAAATCATGGGTGGTGCAATGGTTGGGAGTGATTAATGGAGATTAGGAGGTCGACGGTTCAAATTAGAAATCCATTTTGATTTGTTAGAGCACATTTTTTGTTTTTGTGTGATTTAATTGATTGGTTCCTCTAAAGGATTAAAATTCCCTATTGATTATTCACAATAACCTGATAAGAATCATTTGGATCAATAAGAAGAGTATAATAGTTACATTCTTGCACGTTTGTACAAGGTACAAATAGTCATAAGTGCCAAACAATCCGAACTGTATCCAGTAAGTAGGTCACATATCATTCACCTCTTGACTCCATTAGCACAATAGGAGTAGGAACTGGTCACATCCATTCCATTTGAAAATCTACAAAATCTCACTTATATCTTCACATTTTCAATTTCAACACTAGGAGTAGGAGTAGCTAACAATCCTTCATCTATTCCACACTCCATGCCATTGTGGGTAGATACTTAAAACCAACCAAGTCACACAATTTGCTAAATCTACATTAAGTCATCAAGGTCCACCCTCCTAGGTTTAGCAGATCCTGAAGTGTAGGGAGTCATCAAACACATAGGTTATCTCTGTTCGTTAGTTCAAAAACGTTGTAAGTATGACCATAGAGCCTGGCATCCACTTAGTATTTACAACCTGCATTTTTGAGGCCTAACACCTTGTATTAGAGTACTTGGAAGCAAGTTAGTCATTCTCAGGGTAGTGTCCTTGGCACATAAATGTGTCATTAGGAAGATTAATTTTGACCAATGTTTGAAGTTTGCAACACCCTAAAAAAATTTGTGTGCATGACCTAAGCCCTTGTGTATCTTAGAAGGCACCATTTGGGAAATTCTATTAAATGATTGCATATCTTATCCATACATTGGATCTGCATGTTTGATGCCTTATCCTTTTGTTTGATAGTTGTTTCCTCATAATTTTTGAGATCTCAAGATAAGTACTGTTACTTGTGTACTCATGAACAATGACTTGAAATCTTTCTAAGATGTTTCTTAATTTAAACACATCATGAGAAAACTAAATAGATTTTTGTATTATGATATTTCCTTTTTAGCTGGAATGCATATTGAAAACTATGTGCAACTTATATGTTAAAACTAGAGCAAGATGAAGTCAAGAGTTTGGTATTCAAGGCTACATTTAAATGCCTAAAAGGAAAACTTATGTTGCATTAAAAAAAAAAAACTTTCATAGTGCCTTTGTTTCGCAACAAGAAATGAGCATATGTATGCATGATAACTTAAGAAGGGATTGAATGCATGTAGGCATCCTAAGGTTATCCATTGCATGAAAATAAATATTCAAAACGTATGCATGTCATACTAAGTATGCATTGAAAATTTTAAGAGTTGTACCAATGTCTGTATGGTGCATCCTGATACATAGGAGTCATGTGTTGCATGATGGTAGGAATGCATGAGATGGTTAGTGTAATCAAGGGAAAAATCAGATTTGTTAGATGGTTAGATCAATAACACTAAAATCCATTGAAAATAACGAAGCACAAAGGAAAAATGATGAAAACAAAAGGAACGATATTACCATAAGTCTTCCTCTTCCATGCTTCACCTTCATTACACCTCCTAGCTTGCAGTAAAATGTTGCCCTCAGATTCGTGTATGAGCAATTATGACAAATGACAAGACTAAAGCAAGTTTTGAAGGATTTATTCAAAATCTAAATGCCTATGCCTATTACCAATGTCTATGTCTAAACAATGTTGAGATTTAAACAAAATGACAATAATAATTGCTATGAGAAATCTAAGAATGCAAGTGTAAAATGAAATGCCTATATTATGTGCGTGTGTCTGTGTAATCGAAAAGTGAGAAAAAGATGGCATTTTATAGAAAATGCCATTTCAAATGGACGGACGACATAAATTAATGAAATGAATGATCCAGATTGCACCTAAGAATCCCTAATTAGGGTTAGGGAAAAATCTTAATCGAACGGTCAGAATAAAATCGGATCGACGGTGGAGAATAAATGAGACAAATTAATTAGAAAATAAAGATTTTCGAAAAATCAAGAAGATAAGATTTCTGATTTGCAAGATTCGAAAAATCAAAGAGATAAGATGTGAATTGAAGATAAGATTTGAAAAATCAAGAATCTGCCCGATTGCTTGATTTTTAGAAGATTAATTACTAATTTGAATTATAATAATTCAAATTATGGATTTTGAGAGATAATAAATAATCTTTTTTAGATTATTTATCAAAAAGGACTGACAGTTATGATTGACATGACATTTTAAATAATTTAATTTATTTAAAATGAGAAGAATATTAATTTTAACAATTAAATAATTAAAGATAATTATTTAATTTAGGAGATAAGATTAATTAATTAAATAAATTAATCAATTTATTTAATTAAGACAATTAGTGACATATTAAATAAATAAATAAAATTTATTTATTTAATAATCAGGAAGAAATATATGACAAAGGGATAATTAAATAAATTAAGAAATTTATTTAATTAAGGGAAGACCTAGACAATTAATGACATATTTAATAAATAAATAGAATTTATTTATTTAATAATCTAGAAGAATAAATGACATGAATTAATTAAATAATTATGAATTATTTAATCAATAGTCGAATGTGGACCAAGGACATAATTAAATGACATAATTATGCTAGGACGAAAGTGGTAAAAATGAAGCTTGCAGGCCTAGGTCATTTTTAGGTGTCTACATTTTTCCCCTCTTTGTCATAATGTCGCTTGTCGCATTGTGACAAAGAAAAATAAGCCAAGAATATGCCCCAGCGAGGGTATGGAGTATCATTGCCCCCTCGGGAAATTTTCAAATTTTGAGTCGGTGCAAAAAAATTTGCAAAGGGTCTCGATAAATCAATTTGATGACCAGAAAATCAATGACGCAGTCGGTTTCAGATTCTGGCCTATTTAAAGCAACTTACGAGGAAGTCAAAGCTGTTTAAATGAGCCTCCAGTATTGACTTTGTTTGAAAAATGTCATTTTGACCTTATAAATAGGTTGACAAAGGGGTTAAAGTCAATTCACTTTTACTATTTACCTTGCGAAACTTGAGAGCTCAGAGCGAAAGGCGCAGCAGCGAGGATGGTTATTCCAGTGTCAGAGCACCGCGGGGAGATCGTGAGGACTTTCAGATGGCCAGAGGGCTCAGAGCCGGTGTTATGTACCTTAAACTCTCTTTGTCATTTTATCGTTTTGCGTGCCATTTAATGTTTTCTAGGTTAGTCAACGCCTGCGTCGCGACGCATATGCGTTCACGTAAGCCACAATTTCCTTCGTGTTCGACGCATTTGATGCGTCGCGACGCAAGTACAAAGGCCAAAAAAGTTGCACCGGTGGTTTGCGCCGCATTTGAAATTTCGTGCGATGCAAGTGACTTATCGAGTCGCATTTGACCACTGGAACGCCGTAATTGCCAATTTGAGACGCAGTTGCATTTTTGAAAGTCGCAATTGTTAAGTCGTGTCACATTTGTAATGTTGCAACGCATTCGCAAAATTTCGTGATGCAAATGTGATATCGAGATGCAAGTGATGTTTTGAACGACGCAGTTGTCTTTCCGCGACGCATTTGCATGTTTCTTTAAGAAAACTTGTTTTGATGTTTGTGTGACCTTAGTTGCTTTTCATGATGTTGACAGTTGTCCAAAAAGTGCTAATGTAGTGTTCATCTTTTTGCAGAGGCAGCTTTCCCCTATTTATACGAGAGAGAGCAGACCGACCACCTTTCAGTTTGCCAATCAGTTGGGCCCGCAAGAGCGGCGACGATTGATGCGCTTGGGTTTATTCTATGCTGCGTTCATGCCCACCATTCGGGTGAACAGGGGATTATTGACTGCACTTTGCGAGCGATGGCATTCTGAGACCTGTTCCTTCCACCTGCCAACAGGTGAGGCCACCTGCCAACAGGTGAGGCCACCATTACCTTGGAGGACGTCTACCGGATTCTCTGGATTCCTATTCGAGGGGAGCAGATTGTTTATGATCCATGGCATGGCGAGCAGACCTTCCGTGCCTATTATTGGGATCAGGGCGCTAGACTGGGGATTTAGGGCTATGAGATCCGATGGGAGTTCATGGCGGAGCACTACGAGCGCTTCGATGCATTTCTGGCAACGATGATTGCAGGTATCTTGATTCCTGACCGGTGAGGACATGACTTTCCGATTGGTTGGGGAGACGTCCTGGTTGGCATGAGGCGAGACATGACAGTTTATGCGTGGGGTCCTTGCCTGCTAGGGATGCTTTACCATCAGCTTCACGACATCGCGTACATGAGAGGAGAGAGTATCTCTTGCGGGACCACTCTTATGATGATCTGGGCATGGGAGCACATTGCTATATTCCGCCCTCCTATTGACAGACCGCAGCTAGCCAAGGGGATGCCCTACTCCTACTTCTATGCCGACGCATTACAGCAGACCCATATGGGCGAGATAGGGTGGTGGCGGCACAGGATTGACAGCATGGTGACATTCATCTGGAGGCTGTACAGAGACTGTGCAACATGGGACGATGAGGACGAGCACTTCAGCTTCTGCAGGTAGTACAAATATCTGATTGGCAGGACATTACAGACGTCACTGATCATTGAGATGTACCTCCCACAACATGTCCTTAGGTAGTTCGAAGAGCAGCAGGATGTGCCCGTGGGGACAGCAGAGTATGCTAGGTCATCCATAGAGTATGCATGGGGGCCGGCCATCCCAGTGGCCTTTGCGACACAACAGATAGACGGGCTAGTAGCCTAGGCCTGGGGTTGGAGAGGAGGAGCAGCAGATCCTGGTACGACACCGACATATGATCTATGGTGGCAGGCACGCCAACCAGTGCCCTTGATAGATCGTGACGGGCCAGCACCAGTTGACAGGCAATCAGTTATTCCGTGGGTGCCATGAGCCAGACGAGGTGGCAGAGGCAGAGATGGAGGTAGAGGGAGAGGCAGAGGCAAGGACGAAGATAGAGGGAGGGGTGGGGATGATGGAGGGAGGGGTGGAGATGGAGGCAGGGGTGGGGATGGAGGCCGAGGCGGAGATGATGGTGGAGATGGCAGGAGGCGACAGCGAGATGGACAGAGACAGGTCCGGAGGGTGCACCCACGAGTGGCGAGGGTGGCGTTAGATGCTATCCCTGAGGTTGGTGAGGAGGGTGAGGGTGAGGAGCAGCCCAGATAGGAGGGAGAGGGTGAGGGGAGGTAGGAGGAGGAGCCAGAGGTGAGGGGATAGGAGGAGGAGGCGGAGGTGAGGGGACAGGATGAGGAGGTCGAGGATGATGATGACGAGGACGACGCCATGGATGAGGCTGAGAGGCTTCTGAGATGGCAGATGGTGGAGTGGGAGGAGGAGATACCGTCCTCTGCAGGGTTGCCGCCCGATGCCCCAGCAGATCAGAGAGTGGCAGACCTTCAGCAGAGATTGGATGCCAGCTTGGCACAGGTCAGGTCTTTACAGTCAGCTCTGGAGGTAGCCCGGGTAGAGCGGGATCAGGCGGTGATCCGCCAGCAGGATGCAGCCTAGTGGTGTACCGAGTTTGCAGCCTTGTGCACAGGACCTATGGGAGACATGGCTCGGGAGTTGGTTAGAGTTAGCACGAGACTAGGGCAGTACCAGACTCTCTATGAGCAGGCAGTGCCACCAGAGCGATGAGATCCTACCCTGTCCTGATCACAGACGAGGACAGGTAGTGGACATAGGTCAGGCAGTGGCAGCGGTACGAGGAGCCATACTAGTGTCGGAGGGTCTACCTCGACAGGGCACACTTTAGGGCACAGGTCCCATCATTCGCTCAGGCACACTCCTAGTCCTAGGTCGACTGGTTTGGTGTAGAGATCAGTACAGCCACCAGTGACAGATCCTTCTATTTCTCAGAGTCCAGCAGCAGTGACTTCACAGATGTTCTATACTGTTGAGATGGCACCGTCCTTTGCAGCTCCGTCAGTGGCACAGGCAGAGGTTTCCACAGTTTCAGCGCAGAGGTCAGTACAGGATCAGCTGCCAGTGATAGATCCGTCTACCTCCCAGAGTCCGGCAGCATTGACCTCACAGACGTTTGCCAGTGTCAAGATGATACCGTCACTCGTGGTTTCATCAGTTTCTCGGACAGAGGTTGCTATAGGGCCCCCTATTGCTTCAGAGCCAGTGACAGGGCCTCAGCCACCACATTCCTCACCTCAAGGAGATGATGAGAGCCTACCTTAGGGGCATACTTGTATTTTGACACACTATGTATATTATTGAGCCTCCGAGCTCCATTTTTGGGATATCCCATGACTTTATCCTGTGACATTGTACCTTTTTGAGATGATAGTATATGATGATGCAGTTTTGATGCAGCCTACATGTGTTATGTGATGCTCTTTGCTTTATGTATTATGACATGTGTAATGTATGATTTGTGATGTATCATGTATGCGATATGATGCCTATGTTGTGATATTGATGCCATGATGATGCAATTCTTATTTATATGATTATGTTTATGATGTATTTATGTAAAAGATGCAATGCTGATGATTATGTTAATGCAATGCTGGTGCTTATGTATATGCTTTAATGCCATGGATGATGTATGGACCTAATGCAATGTATATGATCATGTATGCACTTATGTTTTTTTTGATGTCACAGGATATCATCATGAGATGGACGAGAGAAGATGACGAGATTGATGAGAGAAGATGACCAGATCGAAGAAGAGAAGATGACCAGACTAATGAAAAATGCATGTTAATTCCTAGACCAAATCCTTCAAAACTTTACCATAGGGCATTAGTACTTATTGCGCTTAATCATTATTGGGCAGACTATTGTAATGGCCCACAAACACCATGATATGGCATAGATCAAGGTGTGCAAGGTCGTACCATTATGTAAGAAAAACAGTCACAGACAAGGATGATCATGACTCATACCAGGAGCATGACTGCCCCAGTTTTTTTTGTCATATTCAACCACAAGCAGAAAAAGACAAGGACAAATCATGAAACGTCGCTGCTTCTCTAAATCCTGTTTCCAGGACATCCTTGAGAAACTAGTAGCATGATTGTCAAAATACAAAATAAAGTCCCTATCATGATATGTCGTTGCTTTTCTAAATCCCAGAATCAGGACCTCGCTGAGAAGCTAGTAATCATGTGTGTCAATTGTCATGCTACGTCGCTGCTTCTCTAAATCCTGCTTAGTGGGATCTCGCTGAAAAACTAATAACATGATAAAAGAGCAAAAGACAATTGTCAAGTGTTTGCTAAGTGCGTCTGGATATCCATTGTTCTGATGTCAAGATGCCATGTTCGATAATGTCGAGATGTCGAAATGTTACAAGTTTTGATTGACCTTGGAAAATGTCGAGAATTGGTGAATTCAGGAAGGACACATCCTGAATAATGCTGATGACTAGAGGATTTGATCCCTAATGGTCGTAAGGGGTCCCTCAAAATAATGACGATGCCTAGGAAGGACACATCCTAAGGCATAAATGACAGAGTTGGTTCTTCAGAAGGACACATCTGAAGAATACTGATGTCACGAAGAGTGATCTTTAGATGTCAAGAGGATCACTCAAAATGTCGAATGACGATGACGACGCCTAGGAAGGACAAATCCTAAGGCGTAAATGACAGAGGTTATCGTTCAGAAGGACTCATCTGAAGACTAACCGAAATTTGACAATTTGACCAGTTTATAATGATTTGACCTGCTTTGACCGAGTTTGACTTGTGTTTGACTATATGCTGATATTGCCATGATGATGTGAGTGACGTGCTGATGGGATTGCCATGTTGAATAAATGATTGTCTTTCTTTGCTTTAGGATTTTTCCCATGTGGAAAATGATTGAAGACTTTTGACGTGTGTGCCAGTGTAGTGTCATGAACCCTAATGGACTGACCTAGTGCGGCCTCGGGGGCTCATCGATAGATGGCCTTGCCTACGTCATACACTCAGAGACCTCGTAGTTCGACATGACCAATGACATTATTTTGATGACAAAAGATTGAGTCATGATTTATTTTGACAAACCTAAAAGGACCGACCTAATGTCTCAGGGACTCAAGTATGAGTCTTGCCTACATAGCAAATGCACAGAGACAACGTAGTTCGAACAAACGATAAAGACTGATTGATATGACTAACTTTGACAAGAGATGAATGTGTGTTTGCGCTTTTCGAACAGTCTGATGTTTTGGTTTGTGGTTTTCTTCAGGACGTTTTATGATTTTTAGGTCTTTTTTCAGAACATTTTGCAATGTTTTTTTGTCTTTGTTCAGGACATTTTGCGATGTTTTTTTTTTTTTGATCTTTGTTCAGGACTTTTTGTGATGTTTTTGTTTTTTTTCGGGACTTTTTATGATGTTTTTGTCTTTTTTCAAGACTTTTTATGATGTTTTTGTCTTTTTTCAGGACTTTTTGCCAATTGTCAAGATCATGTGTGACATCCACTGCAGTTTCATGATAAACATTTTGCCCCCAGTCAGGTCTAAGACTTAGTCATTTGCAAGGAATATGGACGAGATGCTGTTGACTTGCTAGACGGACAGTCGTCAGGACTTGATGTCAATCATTTATCTACTATGACAGGTAGGGTAGGATGTGATGGAGATTTGTAGAATAATGGTAGAACTACCTTTCATCCTAGGCCAAGTTAGACCAAGTGACAGTAGATGGCAGAGCAATGATTAATTACGCATGGCACCTGTTTGCTAGGTTTTCACCATGATACTTGTCCAAAGCGCCTATTTGCTAGGTTTTCACTATTGAACGAATCATTTTTCTCTTTACTATTTTCTTGACTTTTTGATTTTTTTGGTGTCACCAGGACGCCTGTTTGCCAGGTTTTCATCAGGGTGACGATTTTTTAATTTTTTAATTTTTTAATTTTTTAATTTTTTTTTATGGCTTTCAGCTCCATCCTCTGATGCTATGCGTAGAACTTTCGGAGATGTAAACTGTTGATGGGTTTTGTCAACTGTTCCCCATCTAGAGTTGCCAATTGATAAGCCCCAGAACCAAAAGAAGATATGATAATATAGGGACCCAGCCAGTTTGGTTCAAATTTTCCTGGCTTTTCTATGTCTGCTTGGTTCTTGGGGTTCTGCATTAGAACTAGGTCGCCGATGTCAAACTTTCTAACCATAACCTTTTTATTGTAGTTGCGACAAAGGTGGTTCTGATATGCTTGAAGGTGATTCAGTGAGTTTTGTCTTCTTTCTTCCAGCATTTCCAGCTCATGCAAGCGTGATTGTCAGTACTCCTCTTCATTGGTTAGACCCTTCAAGGAAACTCGTAGCGAAAGAATTTTGACCTCAATGGGTAAGATGGCTTCAGCGCCGAAGACTAGGGAAAATGGTGTAGCTCCTGTAAGTGTACGAATGCTAGTTCGGTAAGCCCACAGAGCAGGGTTAAGTTGTATGTGCCAGTCACAACCAGCGTCATTGACAGTCTTTTTTAGGATCTTGACAATGGTTTTATTGGACGCCTCAGCTTGGCCGTTTCCTTGTGGGTAGTATGGAGATGAAAAGTGGTGTTGGATATGGAATTGCTCACATAACTCATGTACATCTTGGTTTTTGAACGGACGTCCGTTGTCAGTGATGATGGACTGTGGAAGGCCATACCGACAAATGATGTAGTTGAGGATGAACTTTGATATTTGTTTGTCGGTAATAAATGTCAATGGGATGGCTTCAATCCACTTTGTGAAATACTCAGTGGCGGTAATAATGAATTTATGGCCGTTGGATGAGGTTGGATGAATCTTACCCACGAGGTTGAGTCCCCATTGAGCGAAAGGCCAAGGAGAAGTGATCGGCCGGAGTTCTTGTGCTGGAGCATGGACCAAGTCACTGTGTATTTGACATTTGCGACAAGTCCTGACATATTCAATTGCATCTTTTTCCATGGTCGGCCAATAATACCCAAGTCTCGTTAGTTTCTTAGCCAGAGTAGGACCACTCGAATGAGATCTGCATATACCATCGTGCACTTCTCGTAAGGTCGTATATGCTTCGTCGGTGTCAAGACATCTAAGGAGGGTATCGTCGAAACTACGGTGGTATAGGGTGTCATTGACAATGGCATATCTTGCAGATTTTCTAATGAAGGACTTCCTTTGGTTATTGGATAGGTTCGGTGGAAGGGTTTGAGATTTTAGGTATTCGTAGATGTCCTGATACCAAGGAGAGTTGGGACCAACAAGTTCGCAAACCATTTCTGATTCTAGGATATCATATGCCGGTATCAAAAGCTGTTCTACTAAGAACTCAAATTGTAACACATTTTTATGGATGTCCAAGAGAGAACTAATAGTAGCCATTGCATCAGCTGCCTTATTTTGTGCCCTGGGGATTTGCTCAAAAGAAATCAATTGGAAGTATGTCAGGAAACTGTCCACCATCCTCTTGTAGGGAAGCAACTTCTCATCCTTTGTTTCATAGTCATCATTCACTTGGTTGATCACGAGCTGGAAATCCCCGAATACAAGCAATGTCTGAATTTTCCATTTGATTGCCAACTTGAGACCTGTGACTAGCACTTCATATTCAGCAATGTTATTTGTACAAGGGAAAGTGATCCTGAATGACTTAGGAATTCAATCCCCCTGTGGTGTGATAAACAAGATTCCAGCGCCTGAGCCATGACCAGTATGAGACCCATCAAAATACAGTTTCCATGGTGATGCCGGTTCCGCATGAAAAATGGACTCATCGGGAAAATTAGTTACTAATGGATGAGTGGCTTGAATCGGTGCATCTGCTAGTTGATCTGCTATTACTTTCCCTTTTATTGCCTTGCGCTCAACATACTATATGTCATACTCGCTTAGGATCATGACCCATTTTGCCAACCGGCCTGTTAATGCTGCTCGACTTAGTAGATATTTCAATGGATCAATCTTGGCAACCAGTTGTGTCTGATGGCTGAGCATATAGTGTCTTAGTTTTTGGGATGCAAAGAGAACAGCGAGGCATGCACGTTCAATGTATGTGTAGTTCAACTCATAGCCTATCAATGTGCAGCTGATGTAATAGATTGCTCTTTCTTTTCCTTCGTGATCATTTTGGGCCAATAATGCCCCCAATGCTGAACTAGTAGTGGAGATGTATAGAATCAACGACTTTCCATGAATGGGCGGCATGAGTACTGGTGTTGACAATAGGTAATCTTTGATTTGCTGGAAGGCCTCTTGACATTTATCCATCCATACAAAGGGGACACTTTTGCGCAACAGGTACTGGAACGGATGACACTTATCTGCCAATTGGGCTATGAAACGGCGAATAGATTGTACTCTGCCCTGCAGAGTTCTGAGTTCACTGATCCCTCTGGGCAGAGGCATGTCTATAATTGCTTTGACCTTTGCTGGATCAACCTCTATGCCTCTTTGGGAAACTATGTACCCCAATAGTTTACCTGACGTGACCCCAAAAACACACTTCTTAGGGTTTAGCCGAACTTTGTACTCTTCAAGTCTCTTGAAAATTATGTCGAGTACCTTCAAATGATCTTTCCTTGTTGCTGATTTGGCCAAGAGGTCATCTACATAATCCTCCATTATTTTGTGCATCATGTCATGGAAGATCGTGGTCATAGCCCTTTGATATGTGGCACCTGCATTTTTGAGACCAAAGGGCATGACGTTCCAATAGTATGTACCCCATGGACAAGTAAATGTTGTTTTGTGCTGATCCTCAGGAGCAATGCGGATCTGATTATAACTAGAGAAACCATCCATGAGGGATAGCATCTCATATCCTGCAGTTAGGTCAACTATGATGTCAATGTTGGGAAAAGGAAAGTCATCCTTTGGACATGCTTTATTCAGATCCTAAAAGTCTGTGCATACTCGAATTAGCCCATTGGGCTTTGTCACCGGCACTAGGTTGGAAATCCATTCAGCATAATCTATAGACCTTATGAATCCGGCATCCAGTAATTTCTTTAATTCGGCCTTGACCAATAGAGCAACTTGGGGATGCATTTTGCGCAACTTCTGCTTGACTGGTTTAGCATTGGGTAATAGTGGCAGATGATGCAGAACCAGTTCAGGGTCCAATCCCGACATGTCAGCATAGGACCACGTGAAATTGATTTTTCGTTCTGCAAAGAATTTATGAAATTTTGGTTTCTCTTCGTCAGTCAATGATGTAGCAAATAGGACCATCTTGGGGTCTTCTGTATTTGAAATGTTATCCTCTATTGTGTCCTCAATAAGCATGGCTGATTTCTACTGTTGCACGGGGAGAAAGTCCAGTCCTCCATCTTTGGGCACCTCAGGGAGGTTTTCACCTGCAGATACGTCCTTTATTTTTACTATTTTATCGTCAAGAGGTGCCTTTCGGTTTTCACCTAGAGACGTTTCACTTTTTGTTTTATTTTTACTTTTGTGACTAGAGGACTGAACAGTCTCGCCGAAGTATGCGGTGCAGTCTAAATCAATGGCGAATCTGGATTTGTGGTCCCCACTGGGTATGCCTTCTCGTAATCCCATGAATTCAGCTATTGCCTCATCATTCTGAAATGTGTCCAGAATTGGTGGTCCTTGTTGGTCCCAATTGACTAGTTCAGGATAAACTAAAGAAATGCCATCGTCAAGGCTAGTGAATTGGGGTGAGGATGCGGACAACATGTAGATGGATTCAGTAATGTTGTAAATGAGGTTATCATCATCCAACTCGACATCGGACTCTATCCAATATTCTCCTTCACTAGTGTCATATTCGTTGTCAAAATAGGGAGTGAAGGTTTTATAGCCCTGGTTGTCAATGTCGTATGATACCTCAGATGGATTGGACTGATGGGGTTCAGATGACGGGTGTTGTACGTCCTGGGAGGTGGTAGTGGGACTTTGACTATTTGGTGCTTGTTCAATTTTGAATGTTTGCCAAAATCGTTGTTCAAAGGTCAGTTCCCCTGGTTCGACAAACAAATCATCAAGACATCAGTCACTGAGGGATCGTTCTGAGCCAAATTCCCACTCGTGGGAGTTAGTTTCGGTTAGGGTTTCCCTAGTAGTCTCGACACTTTTCGAAGCATGTACTCGCTCATTTGAAAGTCTAGAAGTATGT
This sequence comes from Sequoia sempervirens, assembly GCA_007258455.2. Lineage (NCBI taxonomy): Eukaryota > Viridiplantae > Streptophyta > Pinopsida > Cupressales > Cupressaceae > Sequoia > Sequoia sempervirens. The sequence continues at coordinate 39,536,922 of VDFB02292527.1, read as the reverse complement.
CGATCGTCATTGGCAAGTGATCCAAACCCTAATCCAAGATACTTCAGAATTTGAAAAGTTTCTATGGGTTCCCTTCGGCCAGTTTTGTCTTTTCCTAGGCCACTAGTACCATCGTAGCCTTTAGCCTTCATGAAGTCATAACCTTTGCCATATATTTGAACTGGTAATGGGGGTAATGTGACTGTATCCTTATAGATCCATCCCATGATGTCAGCAAGGTCTTCATCACTCATGTCTCCCCACTTGATAAAAACTGTATTCGGTGGAACTTTGAAGGTTTCCTGAGGTTCCATTCTGAAACATGGCCAACCATATATCTTTGGAGGAGTGGGTATTGTAGTTATGCTATATGTTGTATTTAGTTTGAACTCTCTGTAGCCGAGGTCCTGGATTTTGACAGTTGATTCAGTCTTAGGGTTGGTGGAAGGTGGTGGTACAGAGGAAGACGTGGATGGAGTGGATGTGGAAGATGACGTGAGTGTGGAAGGGTCGATGTATTTGGATGACGAGGAGCTAGGTGCTTCTCGGTTAATAGGTACTTGGTTTTCGGAGATACCCCTTAAATTGGTACAATATTGGAAAGGGTCGGGGTCTCCGTATATGGTGACTTATGTACTGTCAAAAGGAAACTTGAGGCATTGATGGTATGTAGACGGAACGGCTTTTAAGGTGTGAATCCATGGACGGCCAAGTAAGATGTTATATGGTAGTTCCAAATCCAGGACCTGGTAAGTTGTGTCTACAATGACCGGTCCCACTCTGATAGGGAGAGAGATAACACCCCATGAAGAGCATTCCTCGTCATCGTATGCTTTGATCACTATGCATTTCATTGGGTCTACACACGCATCAGAGAACCCAAGAGCCTTAACCAATTTGAGGGAGCATATATTCAACCCTACTCCGCCATCTACTAAAACCCGTCTAACTTTGTGCTTGTGGACAAAAGTTTCTATGTGTAATGCGTCGTTGTGGTTGGTTTTATGTGATGAGTAGTCTTGATCCGAGAAGGTGACATGGTGCGGTGTGGTGAGATATCCCACCATAGTTTCAAACTGATTGACATCGATGTCCTTAGGGACCGACGACTCTAGGAGAGTTTTGTCTAGGATTTCTTTGTGCGCAGGAGAGATACGAAGCAACTCAAGGATAGATATTTGCGCGGGAGTCTTTCCTAGTTGGTCAATGAGGTTGAACTGACTTTTGGGTTTCCACTGCTGTGTGGTTGGGACAGGTTTTCGCTGTTTAGCAGATGGGTCAGGTTGTGATTGTTTAGCCGATGGGCCCGGTATAGTGATTTTGGCTTGTCTAGCGAAAGGTGGACCAGCTATAGTGACCTTGCCACTACGAGTTGTAGCATTACATTGGGGTGCTCTTCTAACCGTAATGGTATTGATGTATTCATTTTCAGTTTGGACATTGTTTATAATTGGTCCACTAGAATAATCGTACTTGACTCGGGCGAAGTTAGCTTGATTCTGTGAACCTGAAGTGGACGCATTATGAGAACCATGATCCTGCAGTGGATTCTTGTGGATAGTATGATCGGAGTTGGAGGTGAATTGTGATCCACCTACTTCGATGGTGCAATTTTTGATAAGATCATGTATTAGGTTTTTCAATTGTCGACAGTTAGAGGTTGTATTCCCTTTTGCTCGATGGTATTCGCAAAGTGCATTGTCATTCCACCATGCTGGTTTGAATTGTCTTGGGTCATATGGTTTTACTTCCGAAAGTATGATGACCCCATGTTGAATGCATTTCTTAAGGACTTCTTCAATGGGTTCACCCAAATGGGTGTATGTGCGACCCCTAGGAAATTGTCTCATCTGACGATATTGTCCCTGATTGTTTTGACCACTTTGATTGTTTGAAGAAGTATTGGGAGGAGGTGTCAATGTCATTGTTGGTCTGTTTTGTTGTTGAACTCCTTTCAGGGCCAATACAGGACCTACAGTGTTTGCAGTCTTGGCGTCGACAACACCGTCGTTTGTAACGTGCTTATTTTTAACCCAATATTTGTTTTTGTTAGCGGGTGGATTGACATTTGTGTTTTTGGAACCATATCTCAGTTCTCCCTTTGCGATAAGGGCTTTCTCAATCTGGACCCCTTTTTCAAGTAACTCTGTGAAGTTTGTGCAACAATGTATTTGCAATGCGAATTTTAGGGGCCCTAGAAGTGTTTGGAAAAACATGTCAACTTTTTCTCTTTCGGGAATGTCAATGTGACATCAACTAGCAAGGCTTCTCCATTTTTGAAAGAATGGAATAAATGTCTCACCAGAATCTTCTTGCGTGAGATTGCACAAGCTAGTGATAGAGGTATCCATGTCAATGTTGTACGTGTAATTTCTTATGAATTTTCGTTTGAGCTCATCCCATGTTTGGATATCTTTTTGAGTTGAAAACCATTCAAGGGCTTGACCTGCCAAACTTTTGGAAAAAAGTCTCATCAAGTATGTTGGTTCATAGGCGATATCCATATAGTTGGTTGCGAATTCACGAACATGTTCAATGGGATTTGTCTTGCCTCTATATTTTGTGAAGTTGGGTGACACGTATCCTGGCGGAAATGCAGGCATATGTAAGTTCGTGTCGAATGGGTATACATCCAGGTCATATGATATTTCTGATTTCCTGCCTGAAATGTACATGTTTTGCATAGTTTTCTCCATATTCCTCATTCTTGCTTTGAGTTCATCTATGGTAGGGTCCTTTACGTTTCCATATGTTGGATTTCCTAGTACACCATGTGTTCCTGTCTGGTGTGCGTGAATGTTGGTGTATTGTGGTGGTATGGGTTGTTGTGGTACGTATGACGTGTGTGGAGTGGTATGTTGTTGGTATTGGAAGTTATGATTTGGTGCATGTTGATGAGTATGAATGTTGGATGAATATGTTGGGATGTGTCCCCCAGCCATGTGTGTCGTTATTTGGGGGATGTTGTGACCATGACTGTTATGGTGTGTCAATGATGTCATGGGTTGTGTTATTTGGCCACCTTGTGTAAATTGTTGGTTTTGTACAAGGGGGACGTTTGTGTTTGTACCTTGGGAGGCAATGAAATTTGACTGGGTTGTCGTGTTGATGTTTTGTTGTTGTCCTTGAATAAAGATACGTCTTGTGGCTCCTCTCAGAGGATTTTGTGAAATACTACTAAACGGATTTGTCGAAGTTGTGTTCATGGTAGTAGATGTAGTTGTCAAGGGGGCATTGTGGTGACTTGATGATGCCCCCGTGGTATTTACTGTCGCGGTAAAAAGAGGATTGGAATAATTTTCCCATGTTGTTGAGGAGCCAAGAGTGGTTCCATCCGATTGGGGTAATGTTGTGGATGTTGTGGGTGATTGTGACCCCCCAATAGATGTGGTATTTATTGTGTTGGAAATGTTTGGGATGTTGGGAGTGGTATTTATTGTCGTTGTGGTCCCAAAGGAAGTATTGCTCATAGTATTTAAAAGTTGACCACTATGTGACATGCTATTTGCGTTGTTGGCATTAGGGTCATGAAGTGTCAAATTTTGCGTGTTGACGTCAAATCCTGGTGGTAACTTAGCTCCTTCACTCAAGAGCATAGCTACGAATCTGTCTCTATCCTGACGAGCTATTGTTTCAGCAAGCTGATAGGCCTCTGGGTCTTGTGTCAATGCCTCTATGTTTTCCTGAAGTAGTTGACCATTTTCATCTCTTTGCAAGTAGAGTTTGAATGTACTGTTTAATGAGGATTGTGTTGTCACTGTAGGTTGATTGTCTAAATTGGAAAATGGATCGTACAAGGTCCAGTTTGAGTCATGTGGAGGACTATTGATAGTAAACGGGGGGTCTTGCCTAAAGTTTTCCATTTGTCTTTTTTGTTTTTGAAGTCTGGTTTCAACCATAAATGAGATTGCTCAAAAGCGAATGACAACTAAATGCAAGTATGACACTACGTGAAGTCTAAGGTTCAAAATGATGACTAAAATGACAAATGTTTTTGGTTTTTTTGTGAATAGGATATGCAATTTCTATGCAATGTAAGACAAGGTTATCTAAGCACTTCTAAGCTCGAACTTTGTTTTCGATTTTGACTGCTAAAGGACTTTGTTGGAAAATGACAAGTTGACAAGGTCTAAATGACTAGTGAGTCTTCCTAACTAGACTTTTGAGTTGGAAGAAACCTCACAAAAGAGGACAATGACTAAAAGGGTGATTTGATAACTTATTCCAAAAGGGTTTAATTTCAAAAACAATGACTTTGCAAAGTGTGCTTAAGATTTTCCTAATCCTAAGTATGCAAGTATGAACCTAGGGACAACGTAATGTTGAATGTATGAAACTAAAAGGAATGAGGTATGAAACCTATGGTGACTAATGCAAGCTAATAGACAAGACTTTGAGCAATATCAAGTTTGGTTTCTGACAGAATCTTCTTGATGATAGTGTTTGACAAATGGTTGACAATTTGAAGACCTCAGGTTTCGATTGTGAAGTTTAAAATTTTGACAGACAAATGCGTCACAGTTTGGAAAATGCGTCACAGTTTAGCAAATGCGGTTTAGTTTTGCAATTGCGACTTTTGGACTGTCGAATGTGACTCGATTTAGCATATGCGGCTTTTCAGTTGAAAGATGTGTCGCAACGCCTATAGATGCGGCGTTCTAAGTTTAGATGCAGTTTAACAGAGCGGTTGCATTGCAGAAAATCAGTTGCGGTTCGACAGATGCGACTCAGTTTAGTTTCAAAGGAAAAATCAAATTTGTTAGATGGTTAGATCAATAACACTAAAATCCATTGAAAATAATGAAGCACAAAGGAAAAATGATGAAAACAAAAGGAACGATATTATCATAAGTCTCCCTCTTCCATGCTTCACCTTCATTACACCTCCTAGCTTGTAGTAAAATGTTGCCCTCAGATTCGTGTATGAGCAATTATGACAAATGACAAGACTAAAGCAAGTTTTGAAGGATTTATTCAAAATCTAAATGCCTATGCCTATTGCCAATGTCTATGTCTAAACAATGTTGAGATTTAAACAAAATGACAATAATAATTGCTATGAGAAATCTAAGAATGCAAGTGTAAAATGAAATGCCTATATTATGTGCGTGTGTCTGTGTAATCAAAAAGTGAGAAGAAGATGGCATTTTATAGAAAATGCCATTTCAAATGGACGGACGAGATAAATTAATGAAATGAATGATCCAGATTGCACCTAAGAATCCCTAATTAGGGTTAGGGAAAAATCTTAATCGAACGGTCAGAATAAAATCGGATCGACGGTGGAGAATAAATGAGACAAATTAATTAGAAAATAAAGATTTTCGAAAATCAAGAAGATAAGATTGCCTGATTTGCAAGATTCAAAAAATCAAAGAGATAAGATGTGAACTGAAGATAAGATTTGAAAAATCAAGAATCTGCCCGATTGCTTGATTTTTAGAAGATTAATTACTAATTTGAATTATAATAATTCAAATTATGGATTTTGAGAGATAATAAATAATCTTTTTTAGATTATTTATCAAAAAGGACTGACAGTTACGATTGACATGACATTTTAAATAATTTAATTTATTTAAAATGAGAAGAATATTAATTTTAACAATTAAATAATTAAAGATAATTATTTAATTTAGGAATAAGATTAATTAATTAAATAAATTAATCAATTTATTAAATAATTAAATAAATAAATAAATAAATTTATTTATTTAATAATCAGGAAGAAATATATGACAAAGGGATAATTAAATAAATTAAGAAATTTATTTAATTAAGGGAAGACCTAGACAATTAATGACGTATTTAATAAATAAATAGAATTTATTTATTTAATAATCTAGAAGAATAAATGACATGAATTAATTAAATAATTATGAATTATTTAATCAATAGTCGAATGTGGACCAAGGACATAATTAAATGACATAATTATGCTAGGACGAAAGTGGTAAAAATGAAGCTTGCAGGCCTAGGTCATTTTTAGGTGTCTACAGTTAGAGCATTATTATTGTTGAGAATTTTGTTGTGCATGTTACCTTTCTCTTGTAAGAATGCATGATTGCATGTATAAGTGGAAGCATTAAACTCATGATAAATTGACTTAGAGGATCATTGAGAACAGAGACCTATGAATTTATAATGCATTAGTCATAACAATTATATAAAAAACTAGAAGGTTAGCACTTTGTAGCATCTTGAGAAAGTGATATGGGTCAAGTGTGACTGATATCATCTACTTTTGAGGGCATAATTGGATAATTTATCATGCTTATAGAGATATTATGTATCCTACCTCATATGTGTCCTTTTGATAAAATGTGAAATTGTGATGATTAAATGACCCAACCTTGTAGAGAAAAGGTAACTAAGTTATAATGTATTTGTTGAAGATCAGCGAGTCTAAGGACTTTGATATGTTGACCTATGTAAGCATCTAGATGTCATGGTATCAGGGTTGTGATAATGACTTGAGATGTAGAATGTGTAGACCCTTAAGAGGGTAGTTATTGCGTGACTAACTGAAATGTCATCTCTTGCATAAGACAATGTGTTTTTGTTTAGTACCATTGCATGCATTGTGTTTGAATATGTAATCAAAGTGACCTTATGCTATAAGTCTCAAAAATCCATCTTTGAATATTGTGCCTATATCATTGAAGAAAAATTGAATTGACTAAGAGGTAATTGAATGCCAAGTCAAACTATGACATTTGGAAATGAATAGACATATGATGCTATGATGGAAAATAGCTATGTAGAATTGTCTTTATTCATAATGTCAAATAGATGGGCATAATACATTTGAAATTCCTAATGTTATGATTGACTATCAAGAAGTGAATCTAACTCTTGCACATAATGTGGAAATCCTTTTTCATATGACTTCTTGCATTACAAAGAAATTTTTGAGTATGGAAAATGAACGGAAACATGTATTGACGTATGAAACCATTGCATGTGTGTGATCAATTTTGGAGTGTATCAAATGTAAAAACAATAAATCAAACACACCAATGAAACTTTAAATCAAAGCATAAAATAAAGAAAATAAATGCAAACTCCGTTTATGATTCAAAGACGTTCCATTGTCCTCTATCTCCAGTGTTTTTGTCGATTCCAGCTTGCTCTCACATCTTGGGCTAGGCTCAACAAACAGTCTTCCTAGTGAACGAGATTGAATATGAATGCATGCTATGCTAAAATATGATTAACGTGCTACAATTATTTGTTAAAAGAAACTAGAATTAAGAAATGCTATGAATGCTAAAGTTGATGATAACAATTCTCAAAATGCTAATCGCCTGAATGCCTGTATCTAATGTGTATGCATTGTAACCAATGCTTGGATTCGTAGAGGTATTTATAGAGTTTTCAAAAGATTCTAATTGGCTGAGGTGATCAACAGTTGTGAAAATTCCTGGTAGATCGAACGGTCGAAGATGGATGAGACTGGAGAGAAAAATAGAAGAAAACAAAAAGCAAGATTTGTTTCCCTTTTCCTGAAAGAGATAAGATGAGATGATAAAGATGAATTGTAAAAATAATCTTTTTATGAGATTTTGGAAAGATTTTGAAGATAAATAATGAATTATTAAATTTAATTATTCATTTATTGGTGAGATGGAAGATTTTCTTAAGATTTGGAGAATAATGGAGGATTTCATAATTAAATAGAATATTTAATTATGATTTGAAAAGATATGAAAGATATTTAATTAAATAAAGATATTTAATTAAATTGTTTAAGAAATGACGTGGATGAAATTAATTAAATAAAATATTTAATTAATTAGAAGAAATATTTGAAAAGAAATATTTAAATTTAATTAAATCAAAAGACTTAATTAAATTCAAAGAGTGATAATTAATTAAAATAAATAAAGTGTATTTATTTAATTAATCAAGTAGACATATGAATGTGAAATAACTAAATAAAGCGAATTTATTTAATTAAGGTGGAAGAATAAAGTGAATGAACAATATAATTAAATAAATTAAATTTAATCATATGTAGAGGACTTTAGAGGATTAATTAAATAATAAAATATTTAGTTAAATGCTAGGATTAGACATGACCAATTTTATGAATATATATTTTGCCCCTCTTTGAAGTGATGTGTGAAACGCATTGCTTCAAAGAAAATATTCCTACTTTTGAAATTGTGTTGTGCTTGATTTTTCCCTTGATTGAAAAAAATGTGTCTGATATGTCCTTTGATTTGAATCTGATATGTGGTTGATACTAATGATGCCCCCTCAGGAGGGAAATCACTGATGATGATATGAGTTTTGACAATTTTTTGAAAAATTTGATTTGATGATGGAATTTTGATTTCGATGTTGATTCAGTGATTTAGCTCACGAAAAATGATGTAGAAAGATGCCCCAATTTTAAAAATAAGGTCAAAGTGAGAGAAAAAGATAAAAATAAAAATAACATGCCACAAAAAGCCTCCTTGTTTGACCTTTAAAAGGTAAAAGAGGAAAAAGAGCAAGTCATTTTCACCTTTTGACTTTAGAAACTATTTGCTCTGACAGTGACTTGGCGAGATGGAGATTCTCTATTACAGGCATAGATTCGAGCGGGCCCGCCGATACTAGAGACCAACTGCGTATGGACCACCGGTGAGTCAATTCAATCCTTCTTGCTGTGAATTTTTTTATTTTTATTCAATTTTTCATGCATTTTGGCACAAATTTAGAATTTATCAGCCCGTTTTAGTGTTTTTAGGAAATAGAGTAGCGCTTTCGATGTTTTTTGTAGCGCATCTAGGGTTTGATTTTGCTTTGCTAGGTAAAATTTAGTTTAGCCCATCCGATAGGTAAAATTGCGCATATAGGATTCCTAAAAAAAATTGGTACTTTAGCACATATATGAAACAAATTAGCGCATATAGGGTTCTCGCGTATTCGGTGAATGAAATGGCACTTTTGATTAGGGTTTTAGCGCATATAGGAATTGATTTAGCGCTTTCAAGGCACATAATGGCGCATCTGAGTTTTAGCGCATATAGGGAAAACTTCAGCGCATTTAATGTTTTAGCGCATAGAGGCCGCATATTAGCGCATCCAGGAAATTTAAACAAAATGCCCCTGTTGATGAAAAATGATGATGTATATTGCTTCTTTGGTCAATAGATAGATGAATTGTCTTGTCATCATGTTGATTTGGATAGAAATGATAAAAAATCTGATAAATGATGAATGGATAACTTTGCTTCCCAAAATAGAAACAAAGAGTAGATAGCTAGTAACTTTGTTTCCAAAGAGTATAATGATTGAGATAGCCTCTGATAAAATTGCTTTCTGCGATAAAAAATAAATTGTAGATGATGTGATTGAAAACATATTTGCATTCGTGACTGAATTACAAATAGGATAATGATGTGATTGTTGATAAATTTGATTTCCTAAAAAAGAAAACAAATAGTAAATGATGATAGATTTTGCATTAATTTCCTAATATGAGTCACTTAGATAGAACACTTGATATGGGTCACTGATATGAGTCTGATATGTGTCACTAATATGAGTCTAATATATTACGTTGATATGAGTTGATGATATGAGTTTGATTGATTGTCTGTGTGATGACCAAAAATAGGAGGTTTTCAAAAACCTTCAGATTAGAGAGCAGCATCCTACGGGATGGGATTGGATACCAGAGCTTACACTTGCAGATGTCCAGCTGATAGTAGTATGTGGGTTGGGACCTTTGCTGTCTATGCCTCCTATTCGGGTCAATAGGGGACTGTTGACTGCGCTAGCAGAGAGATGGCATACAGAGCATAACACCTTCCATTTACCGATGGGTGAGATCACTATTACTCCTAAGGATGTATATAGGATCTTGGGTATTCCAGTGGTAGGCACCCTTGTGTTCTATGATCACAAGGAGCTAGGTGGGACAGATGCACTGTGGAGAGTGTTTGGGGATGCACAGATAGCAGGGTATTGGGTGCCATGGGTAGATTTCAGGGGATATCAGGCCTTACCTGCTATATTGGTGCATTTATTGGAGGTTTCCTTTGTCCAGACCGTTGGTCAAAGGGACTGTCAGTTGGGTGGGGGAGGATTATCGAGCAGATGATAGTTCAACCATGGAGATATGCTTGGGGGAGCTGCATGTTGGCCCATTTATATCATGACTTGCACCAGGTGGTGTACAAAGGCTCAACAAGTTTGTCCTACGGTGTTACACTACTCCAGATCTGGGCATGGGAGCATATTGCTATTACGAGACCACTATGTCCTAGAGCGAGGCCACCAGCAGGCCTTATGTGTATGCATATTCTTTTGCACTTGTCCAGCCCAAGCTGGGCAAGTTGGACTACTAGAGACGAAGCCTAGATGACATGGATTCAGTTATATGGAGGTTGTACACAGATTGTGAGGCATGGGATACAGATCTATTGGAGCTTCCTTTTGTATGTATACCCCATTTTTTGATAGGTCGCACTCCATTCATCATAGAGAGGTTTTTGGAATTGCGAGTGCAGAGACAATTTGGATTCACACAGGGGATGCCTCAGGGCATTGCACACTATGTGCGGTGCAGGGATGAGCTTGGATGGGGGCTATGCATTTCATATCAGGTTGCATATACAGAGTATACTACTTTACAACCTGAGGCATGGGATGACAGGCCAGATATTGTTGATGCGGGGATGTCTGATGAGTACTCAGTGTATTTGTTATGCACCAAATTTGCACCCTATTGAGATTTTTAAACTCTGTAATATGGCATAACATGGGACTCAAATTCTACATGTGGGATATGCAATACTGAAAATGAGACCTCCGGGTTCTAGGCCGGTTCTTGTTAAATAAATATCTATTTTTATTTTGCTCTTCAAGCCTGAAGACTTAAGAGGAAAAGGGGAAGAAAAGAGATAAAAATAACTTGAAGATTGAAACTAATTAATGGGTGATACACTAAAATCACTTTCCTTAACACAAAAAGAACCCACAACTATTTATATGATGATGCAATAACTGGTAAAACCCTCAACACATGAATATTTCAAAGGAAGATATGAGATCAGGATAATATTTAAAGGATGTTAATCACAGTAAATACATCTAAAAGTTAATACAACCCCTGACCTGTGAAGAGAATTTTTAGTCACAAAGATGCCAAAATGAGACAAACTTAAAAGGTTTCAGATAAGAAACACAAAAATGAAAGATCAATCACCAATCTACATACAAATATGACACCAGAAATAGATCAAAGATGCTATATAAAGGATCTCAAAGGCCCTGAAAATGCATACTCCAGAATCTGATACAATACTTGGAACAAAATAGCACCATGTCCTCCAGAAAGTACAAAGTCTCTTCCACTCCAGAATTTTGCATCCATAAAAAGAAATGAAGAAGAGAATAAATAAGCTCAAACTTTCCACCCTAACCCTAGAAAAAAGGGCCCCACCAAAATAAGGGGGTCGGATTTGGAAAAAAAACCCTAAAAGAAGGATCTCAAACCTATCAACAACCCACCAAAATAGGAAAAAGTCTCCCCAGACCAAGATAGGAACAAAAATCCTCATAAAGAGGACTCAAAAGACTCCAAAAAAGGTGTCCCATCAATCAAAAACTCCTCCCCTGAATCCAGCAACCCAAAACCTCCACTTGACACTGACAGTTTGCCACATCTCCAAGATTTAATGCTCCACTAAAGGCTCCACTTGACTAGGTCTTTAAGAGAATACATCAAATATCTTCAACTTGCATTAATAACATTTATTTTTTAAAAGCGATTTATAATTTATCACTTTTAAAAATAAAGTTTTACAAATTTTTAAAAAATGCAAGTTGGAATACCACCTAGCAAGGTTAATTTAAATTCTGCATTTGAATAATATCATTTATTAAAAATGATTAACAAATCATTTTAATAAAGATTTTACAATTTGCTTAAAATGCAAAAATTAAAATAAGACTTGAAGCTTTAAATTTGAATTTAAATAACATCATTTATTAAAAATGATTAACAAATCATTTTAATAAAGATCTATAATTTGCTTTAAAATGCAAAATTAAAAATAAAACTCTAAGCATTTTATTTTAATTTATGAAAGCCTTAGAGCTTATTGGCTTGAGAAGGATGAATGAAGCTAAAAGAAAAGGAAAAATGGGTCGAATACTTTAGGGTTCGAACCCTAAAAAGAAGGCAAAGACTTCATTTTGTATTTTCTTTTGAAAGCTTCATTTTGCTGGGCGCCACCATGAAGAAACCCTAGCCGCACACTTGATGTTTTCTGTATTTCTCACCATTGAAGAATTTCGAATCTGGTCTCTTATGGGTCGAAACTGCAGTATGACGTTTTTTTTTTAAAAAACACAAAGGCATTATGAGGCACGATTTTCTATTTTGAGTGATGTTCTTACACTTCTTTGAGACTTTGCTGCAAACTTGGTGTGAAATCCGCACTTGTCTGGCCGCCATTAACATCTTGAGCCACGAACTTGATGTAGAGACTTCCTCAAATTCGAATCATGGAGATTTCATCAGGTATTTTAGATATAAATCTGATTTTTTTTTTCTTCTTTTAGCGAATTTCTGAAAGTTCTCTTCATTTCCACGCTGCCATGAACATCTTGAAGTAATTTTTTTTAAGAAACAAAGAACAACTTTGCTTATAAATTAAAATCTGGTCTTTTTCTCTTTGAATCTGCAATACCTCACTTCCAAGCCGCGCCATGAACATCTCCTTCTGATCTCTACAAAAAACGTTTCATTTTGAACTTACAACAGATGAAATACTTTGATTTTCTGTATTCTTAATGAAAATACAGCCACAAACTTCTTTATCTGGGTATTTTGTATCTGTTGATTTTCCTGTTCTAAAAAGCAAGCTTTTTACTTAGATTTGAAAAAAAACTCCTCCAGTTTGTTGTTAATATTTCTCACTGTATTTAAATTCCATAGGCTGCATAGAATGTTTCTGTTGGCTCAGAAATTGAAGCTAAGAGCTTGCTTGAATTCAATGAAAATATAAAACAAAAGTATATTTTCCTTTTCCTGCAAAGAAGTGAAAATTAGTTGTTATTTTTCTTTCTGTACTGGATATCTTTCATTTTCAGGTCTTTGCTCTCTTTAATCTTCAATGTTGTAGCTCTTTTCATGTTTTCTTGTGCTATGAACTTGATGTCGATAGCCACCAACAGTAAACTCAATAACCTTTTTTGCAAAGAAACACATGTAACTAGGAATCAGTATCAAGTGCTCCTTATAAACATGGCTTTCCATTGAGTTAACTGAATGATAGAATCTCTAAAGTAGAATATAATAAGTAGCTAAAATATCAAAGTATTTCTGTGCATAATGAATTTAAAACTGAACTATTCACCCATGAAATTCACCCATGAAAACATAAATCTATTTCTGTGCACTTGTGACTTTCATGAATATGCATACATTATGAGCTTATCATGCTATCACTTTTACTGTTCTTGACAAAAGAAACTTTCAAATGGCTGTCATTGCTGTCCTCCATACTGCTATGCATAAACTTTACCAAGAATATGTTATCATCCTTAGTTTTTTGAATGAACACAATGGTGTCTTTAAGCTGAAAATGAGTACTTGATATGCATGATCAAAAGGAGATGACATAAATTTTTGTATTGTTGATTCACTTGACCAAAGCTACAACATGCTCATAAGTGTTTTAAATATATTGACATTGCTGTTCCAGTACAATTACTTCGAAATACTTTATACTATTTCACTGTCTCCTCTTTTGCTTTGGTCTTATACTATTTCCATACTGTTGTCTTCTTTGACATTTTAGCTTTCTTGGAATTCATTTATAAGAGACTTCTATGACCATCTTTTATATCATGAATGCTGTTGTTGTCTTTCATATTCCTTGACTGTATAATGCATATAATGAGCAGCGTCATTCCCCTTTCTTGACTTGATGAAAGAGCTATGTTGATGTTGAGTATTAATTCAATGTGACTTCTATCTGATGGAGCAGTGTTATTGTTATGAAATCATTCAAAACTGGCTTAAACATGTTGAATTGAACACTGCTGCTTATAATGCACACCTGTAGAATTTATTACTTAATCTTTTGCTGTAACAGAAAATGGCTTTGCTCTTTACTGTTGTTCCAGTATATGTGTATTCATCACTATTCAACAACCTAAAAAACATCATACCTGTCTGTCTGTTACTTGATCCTTCAAAGCTCACTTTGACTGAAAAAATAGAAATAACTAATAGAGCATTTAATGAGGTATTGCCAATTGTTCATTGGCCCTGTTCACTGTTGTATTTCTGCTCTTGAATAACTTTGTAACTAATGATTATCATTGAAAATAGATACTCCATTTAATGTCAAAGCTCACTCCATTACTGTCTCATTGGCACTTGTGACATTGTTTGCCTGTTTGATAAAAGATAATGCATATCTGTATCTTCCATTATTCTTAGATGCTGACTTAAAACAAAATTTGCTGCTTTCTGTTGAAGAACTCATAGAAAATTAAATTATTGCAAATCTGTCCTATACTTGAATACTCTGTTTCTCTTCAAAAACAAAGAAGAGCTGAACAAAAAATGAAATAGATGAGTGCAATATGCTGCTTTTAAATATCTGTTATCAATATTCATGTGCTTCGTATGAAAATTGTGAATATGTCCTTTTTGATATGTCGAGCTCAACCCTTGTGGGAGCCTATTTTACTCCACATATCTGATAAATGATCTCAAACACGATGAATCTGTTTCTGCACACTAAAACAAACATGTTAGCAAAATAAAAGAAGTTGAAAGTTTCCATTGAATTACATTCTTTCTTCTCTTGATTTTTTTGCAATTATCTGATGGATGCCTGATCGACTGTATCCTATATTCCTGTTGGTAGCGTAGATATATGATAGGATTTGATCCGTCATTGCTTAGAGATTATCTCTAACGTCATCTTTTATCTTCCTTGCAGACGCTTTTGGAGTTGGAATGGAAGCTAAAACTGAAAATAGAGCTGGAACTGACGTCTCAATTGGAAACCTCAACTGTCAACGATTCGTCATTCCAGGCAATGACGAATCACCTCCTACCCTATGTTTCCGTTATTTTCATTTGTATAGCATACCATTGTTTATGCATTCTTTATTTGATTGTAAAAATCCAGAAAAAGTTACTTCCACGGCTTGTGTGGGATTCAACATTTTTATAGAATGAATAAAAGCATTACTATGCAAACCTTTTCAATTTTCTGTTTTAAACGTTTGCACAATAAACTATGATTCATATGTAAAATGGTCTCAATGATGATTACTGAACACTCAATCAGCAAAACATGAAATTTTTTTGTACCTAAAAACAATGAACTTCATCCAGTTCTACCTTTGCTTTTTAGTTTCCTCAACAATGTTGAAACTAAACCAATAAACATGCATTGACCTGAGCTATAAGTAAAGAGTGGGTAACAGTATTATCACACACACCCATTCCTACGACTCACATGTCTAGATGAGCTAGCTCCCATTTTGGTGGCACAACCAGGGGAGAGGAGACAAGAGGATATAGTAGGTGGTGAGAAGGCAGTTGGTGTAGGAGAGGAGGAGGATAGTGGGGATGAGGAGGAGAGCGGAGATGAGGAGGGTTCAGATGATGATGATGGGGATGACGATGGAGATGGCAGAGGTGGGGAGCAGAGGCCAGTGAGAGTGAGGCCAGTGAGACTGAGGCTAGACCTTTTGGGCAGTGTCCAGATTATGTAGAGGTTGAGGACTGGTATTGGATGGAGGACAGTGATCAAAGTTTCCTCTACGTCACAACAAGCATAGATAGATATTTTGCAGGCCCAAGTGTAGATGCTTCAGGATTAGTAGGCGTAGTGGTAGAGCCAGTTGGCTTAGGCTCAGAGTGTGGCAGTGCAGTTACAGGCATAGCTTGCACAGGCACATGCACAAGTACAGGTACCTCCTCCTACCCTGGACCCACAGGTAGCCCAGTTGATAGCAAAGAGGGACTCCTTTAGACGGAGGACAACAGAGGCAAATGGTGTTGCTCAAAGGTTCATGGGCGCTGTGGAGAGTGCATCCCTGCGAGAGGCTATTGTAGAGGGATTTGAGATGGCCAGGGAGGCTGAGTATTATTGGGTTAGGTATGAGGAGTTGTGTCCTCTCGACTGCAGAGATCCTTACCCACGGTCCCACAATAAGACTAGGGGAAAATCACAGATGACGACACAGAGTGGAGGGGTCATAGGACCTTGATGGGATCCTGATGTAGGGACTAGTGGCAGGCCATCATGCTCGAGACTAGTGCCATCAGCAGGGTCCACCAACCAGCCTTGAGTTATTGATACATGATTATTGATGTATCTGATGTTGTGGAAGCATGTATATTGTTTTTGATCATATCTCATGTATCTCTCTATATTGTTTAGTTTCATTGAACATTGAACATTTGTATTTATTTTTGATGAGCGATGATATGCAACGACGATGAGTTTTGATGATGTGTTTCTTTGATGTGATGATGATATGGATATGTATTGGTTATGGATTTTGATATGCATGTTAATGATTTGATGACAAACATGATATGCACGATGATTTATGATATGCTTATGATGATGCGTAATAATGATGTCATGTAGGTGGATGACCTATAATGTGATTAATGACAACATGCAATGGGATACTTGATATGTTTGTAATGTGTTTGCAAATGATGTGGAAATGTAATGTATGTATGAAACTTTTGTTTTTGGATTTTTCAAATGCAAGAAATAATGATGTGATGGAAAATGGAGATTGCGTCTATGAAATGCATCATGAATTTGTAATATGTAGAGGAAATGATATGAAATGATAGGTGATATGGGTCAAATGTTGTGTGCAAAATGACAAATGATATGATATGAAAATGATAAATGGTTAAAGATGTGATATGAATGTAAAATGATAAATGATATGAAATGATTAATAATAATGAAATGTATGATAAGGATAATAAATGAATATGAAATAAAATGTAGCGAAATGATGATGAAATGAATATGAAATGAATGATGAAATGATAAGGATAATGATAATGATAATGAAATGGTGTAATGAAATGATAAAATGAAATGAAATGAAGTGATAAAATGAAATGAAATGAGATGATAAAATGAAATGAAATGATATGATAAAATGAAATGAAATGATATGATAAAATGAAATGAAATGAGATGATGAAATGAAATGAAACAAGATGATAAAATGAAATGAAATGATAAAATGAAAATGGTAAACGGGATGCAACCGTGTAGAATGAAAATGACATGGATATGAAAATGATAAGTAAGATGCTAATGATATGAAGACAATAGATAATATGAAAGATGGAAATGATATGAAATACTTAAGGGATAAATGAATGATATGAAATGATAAAGGATCTCAATGAATGATATGAAGATGATATAAAATGAGAATGATCAATGGCATGCAATGAAATTATATGATATGATAAATGAAATGATAATGCATAATGATGGATAACTAAATGATAAAGGATTGAAATGATATGCAAATGAATGATAAATGATAAACTACACGATATGTACATGACCTAGATGAAATGATAATGGTAATGAAATGATGATGAAGATAAAAGATCATAATGAAACAAATTTCTAAATGTTCTCCACAACTAGTCTAAAGAGACATGACAACCATTGATGTTTTTGTTCAGCCTTTAAAACTTTGATGCAAATCCAGTATGCATATATGTACAATGATCTAAATGAAACCAACCGTTTGTTGAGCCTTCTTTTAGCTTTCTTGAATCATCATAGAGCATTTTAAAATGTTGGAAGTATGTACAAGCATCAGAGGGGAAATTAGTGCCAATGATGACTTGGGTACAACTTTCATGATTTTTGATATAGCAAGTGAACACAAGCATCGAGGTATAATTGAATTGAGACGACTTGAGCATTTATTGCATAAACAAACAAAGAATAACCACTTTTTGATACAAATGTGGAATTGTCATCAATGATACATTGTAGAAATCATGTCTCGCGACATATTTGCACCAGATTGATAGTTAACCTCAAGACAACAGAAAAACAAAAATCATCCTCTTTCCTCGCCACTCTAGTTTAGTACATCCTCGAGTGTGCTCCAGAGAGATGATATTGAAAATTCAAACAACCATTGTTCAAAATATAATACTGCTATTCCAAACATTATTCAGATTTTAGATCATCTAGATATGAGTCATTATATGGTACTTGCTGAAAGTTGTTGTGATATGGATCAATGATTGGATAGCTGTTCATGGGATTTGATTGTTTGTTTGCATGATTGGGTTTTATGTAATTGTCTAGCTGTTTCGGTAAAACCTAAAAGTTGGTTGCCCCTAGTATGTCAATGTTTTCCCCCAGTATTGACACAACTTTCTAAAATGAATATGTTCAATGATCAAGCCATGGTAAGACGTTATCGCTCTAGGAAAATGATGACCGCATGATGTTGGTATGGTCCTAAGATGGTGAAAAGATGCATGAAATGAAGGCTGAGAAGCCAAGTGCAGAACATGAACTAATAGATGGAGAACTACAAATAGTGTCTATTTGCCAAATTTTCACTATTTGGTTTTAATTTTTTTTTGTATTTATCTTGTCAATAGATTACCTGTTGCTAGGTTTTCACCCTATGACGATTTTTTTTTTTTAGGGCATTTTCTGTTGTTTTTGTGTTTCTTGAGGACACTTTTCTTCTTTTTTTGTGTTTCTTCAAGACTTTTTCTGCTGTTTTTGTGTTTCTTCAGAACTTTTTCTATTGTTTTTGTGTTTCTTCAGGACTTTTTCTATTATTTTTGTGTTTCTTAAGGACTTTTTCTGTTGTTTTTATGATTTTTTTAGGAAATTCATGGATGATGATAACTATTTCAGACATAATACTTCTTTAGGTGCATGTTGTTGATAGGTTCATCAAACAGGTCCCCTTTTGGCATTGATAGCTTGTATGCTCTCAAATTGTATACGACGATGACCACGTAAGGACCCAGCCAATTTGGTTCAAACTTTCCTTTCTTCTCTTTGTCTTGTTGATTTCGTGGGTTCTCCTTCAAAACAAGATCACCAACCTGAAAGGTACATGGCTTGAATCTATGATTATAACTACGAGACAACATCTATTGATATGCTTTCAAATGATTGGCTGCTCTTTGTCACTTCTCATCAAGGAGTTCTAGCTCTTCCAGTCAAGAAACTCTGTATTCATCCTCTATTGTGAGACCCTTTAAGGATACCCTTAGTGATGGAATCTCAATGTCGAGTGGCAAAATGGCTTATGCTCCATAGACAAGAGCAAATGGTGTTGCTCCTGTTGGAATTTAGATGCTAGTTCCGTAGGCCCATAATGCAGGATGAAGTTGAACATGCCAATCTTTTCCTGCATCATTTACGGTCATTTTCAAGATTTTTAGTATTGTTTTGTTCAAGGCCTCTGCTTGGCCATTCCCTTGTGGATAATAAGGTGTTGAATATCTGTGTTGGATATGGAACCTTTCACAAAGTTCATCAACACCTTGATTCTTGAATGGTCGTTCATTATTTGTGATGATGGAGTTAGGAATGCCATATCGACAAATGAGATAGTTGAGTATGAACGATGAGATTTGTTTGCCGGTAACCTTAGTTAGAGGTACTTCCTGAATCCACATGGTAAAGTACTATGTTGATATAATGATAAACTTGTGTATGTTTGATGATGAGGGATGAATCTTGCCAACTAGATCTAACCCCCATTGAGAGAATGGCCAAGTTGGCGCAAACGGTTGAAGTTTTTGTGCAGGAGCATGAATGAGATTCCCATGAATCTAACATTTAGATCACTTTTTCATGAAGGTGAATGATTCCCTCTCCATAGTCGGCTAGTAGTAACCCATCCTAATCAATTTCTTGGATAAGGTCAGTCCACTCGAATGAGTACCACAAATGTCACCATGAACTTCTTGTAAAGCTTTGTAAGATTCATCACATTCAAGACATCGAAGTAAAGTACCATCAAGACCGTGGTGATAGAGGGTGTCAATGATAAGAGTATAGTGAGAGGATTGGCAGATAAAGTTACGCTTTTGGTTACGAGATAAGTCGGGTGGTAAGATGTCATCTTTTAGATAGGCGTAAATCTTTCCATACCAGGGTGAATTGGATCCTACTAAGTGACAAATGATTTGGCTTTCATGTGTGTCATAGGTAGGTGCAAATGATTGTTCCACCAGAAATTCATTGCGAGCCTAATTTTCTGGGAGTTGCAACAATGATGCGATCGTGGCCATGGCGTCAGCAACTTTGTTATCAAGTCTTGGAATCTGTATGAACTTGATATCCATGGAGTATTTCTTGAAATCATCAACCATCTTCTTATATGGTAACAATTTGTCATCTTTGGTCTGATAATCATCATTGATCTGATTAATGACTAATTGTGAGTCACCATAAACTTGTAGTTTTATGATCCTCCATTGCAATGCTATCTTAAGTCCAGTGATTAAAGCTTCATATTCAGCTATGTTATTAGTGAATGGAAACATTAGCCTATATGACCAAGGAATGGTATATCCTTGAGGTGTGACAAAGAGTATGCCTTCCCTCGATCCGTGTTGAGTGAAAGAACCATCAAAGTATAAAGGACAAGGTTGCTTTGATTCTGCAATGAAGACATCAGCATCTGGAAATTCAATGTGCATGGGATGCTCTGCTTGTAATGGTGCTTTAGCCAGTTGATCAGCAATAACTTGTCCTTTGATTGCTTTGCGATCAACATAAGGAATGTCAAACTCACTTAGGATCATAACCCATTTTGCTAGCCTTCCTGTCAATGTAGCTTTGCTTAACATATACTTGAGTGGAACAATCTTTGCAACAAGATTGATGGTGTGAGTTAACATGTAGAGTCAAAAATTTTGTGATGCAAATACTGTTGTGAGACAAGCCTTCTCGATGAAAGTGTAGTTGAGTTCATGACCTGTTAGGGTTCGGCTTATGTAATAAATGGGGTTTTCTTTTCCTATAGAGTCCTCTTGTGCTAGTAATGCCCCCAAAGATGTCTCTATTGCGACAATATATAAGATTAGAGGTTTTTCTAGATTTGGTGGTACTAGAACTGGTGGGTTCATCAGGTACTGCTTGATCTATTGAAAGGCCATTTCAAACTTATCATCCCATTTGAAAGGAACATTCTTGTGCAATAGATGTGTGAAAGGTAGATTTTTATCTGCCAATTGTGCGATGAACCTTTGTATAGATTGAAGTCATCCCTGTAATGACCTCAAATGACTGATATTCCTTGGTGGAGCATTCCATGATTGCTTGCACCTTAGTAGGATCTACTTCAATTCCTTTTGCTGATACTATGTATCCCAAGAGTTTTCTAGATGTGACCCCAAAAACACATTTCTTGGGGTTGAGGCAAACTTTGAACTTTTCCAACCTTGCAAATATTTTGGATAACACTTCCATATGTCCTTCTCTTGTGCATGATTTTGCCAATATGTCATCTACATAATCTTCCATGAATGTGTGCATCATGTCATGAAAAATTGTAGTCATAGCTCTTTGGTAAGTAGCCCCGGCATTTTTTAGACTGAAAGGCATGATATTCCAACATTAAGTCACCCATGGACATGTAAATATTGTTTTATCTTGGTCTTCAGGTGCAATACTGATTTGGTTGTAACCAGAAAAACCATCCATTAGTGAATACATGGCATGGATAACTGTTAGATCAACTATAGTATCAATGCTTGGAAGCGGGAAGTCATCCTTAGGACATGCCTTATTGAGATCTCTAAAATTTGTGCACACTCTGACACTTTTTTCGGGCTTGGACATAGGAACGATGTTGGAGATCCATTCTACATAGTCAACCGATCTTATAAATCCCATATCAAGGAGTTTTTGAAGTTCTTCTTTAACCAGTAGTGCAACATGAGGATGCATCTTTTTGAGTTTTTGTTTCAGCAGTTTAACTCCTGGTTTGATGGACAAGTGATGCATATCAAGATCAAGACCTAGCATGTTTGCATAAGACCAGGGAAAGTTGACTTGATTTGTTCTGAGAAATTCCATGAACTCAGGTATTTCTTTATCTATCATTGAGGTAGCTAACTGTAGGATCCTTGGTTTTTCTTGTAGTTTCAAGATTAACTGCTTTTGTAGGCTCAATTAAGATAGGCGATCGCTCATGATAATGCTCTGGGAGAGTGTCAAATATCCCATCATCAGGTGCCTTAAAAATGTTTTCACCATCTGATACACTCTTTATTTTATCTTTTGTTTGATCTAATACTACTAGATTCTGGTTTTCACCATTAGATCTTTCCTTTTGACTTTTATTTTTGCAGCTAGGAGACTTGACACTCTCCTGATTAAAGACTCTATGCCGAAAATCGCTAGTGGAACAATCATTTGTGTCATCTATGGAAAGGAAGTTCATGATAGATTCATCACTTGGGAACATAGGTAGATTGATAGGTCTGGATGAATCCTAGTCAATGAGACTGGGATGGATCAGTGGTAGCGGGTCATTGGGTTGCATGAAATTGGCTATGGTTATGGTCATAACAGAGTTTTCTGTAGGATTCGAGGTATGGGGCAAATCAATGATGGTACTATTATCACGATAATCTTGTTCGATTAAATCTGACTCGGTATCACTAGAATCATAGTCACCTTGTTGTTCAAATTCTTGTGGTTGGGACCCTGACCCTTCACCTTCGATTAGAGTTGGGGTGTACCTATGCACCACATCAACCTTATTGCCCCTCTAGAACTCATCATTGTAGATGGTGTCCCATTCATATTCACCAGAATCTGTGTCAGAGTTATTATCCATGAAATTCTGAATTGCTGTCAAACAGGCTTCCCTTGTATCAGACCCTTCTTGCAATGTGAGGATAGTATCATGCAACTGCTTAAATGGTCTTTCTTTTGAGTTAGTATCATAGCCTAGTCTTGTTTTATCTTTTGTAGCAAGTCCTGGAAGGTGAATAGGCTCAACTACTCCTTTTCTCTTACCGATAGGACCATTACCATCATAGCCCATCTTTTGCATGATGGAATGTCCTTTACCATATTGATCAGTTGGTAGTTTGATATTAAGAACTGTTTCATCTTCATCTTTATAGAGCCAACTTAGAACTTCTCTATCCTCATAATCTTCCATGGGGAATTTTTCTTTGATAAATCATCCACTAAACTTTGTATTTGGCTATGTTGGTGGTTGCAATGATGTGGATGCTACAAATATTTGTTGTTGTGCGATAGAGGGTTGTCCATGTGACCGAGGCGATATAGGTAGATTAGCAAGATAGAGGGAGTACTCCCCTACTCCATTGTCCTTGAACCGTAGTTGCTTGTCAAAGCTTTTGGTTAACTGACTGATTTGCGTATCAACTTTGAGAGAAGTACTAACAGGAGCTTCTCGATTGTTGGGAACCAAAGTGTCTTGACTATCTTTGATGTTGGCACAAGTTTGACTATTTGAATTATCAGCTGGTATTGTGATCTCTTGTTCGTCATAAAGAAACTGAAGACATTGACGATATGTGGACGGGACAGCTTGCATTTCGTGGATCCAAGGACGACCCAACAAGATGTTGTATGCAAGATCATGATCTAACACTTGATAGAAAGTATTTTTGATAACAGGTCCCACTCTGACTGGTAGCATGATTAAACCATTGTATTATCTCTCTTCATCATCATAGGATTTAATAGTAATCTTTCTTCTAGGGTCAATGGAGTCCTCAGAAAATCCTAAAGCCTGAACTATCTTCATAGTACATATGTTCAAACCGGCACCTCCATCTATTAGTACACGTCTGGCATGAAACTTGTGGATCATGACTTCTAAGTATAGCGATGAATTATGGGGATGTGTCATGGAAACATAATATTTTTTGGAGAATGAGAGGCATGTGGGTGAGGATAAGTGTCCCACCATGGCTTGAAATTGGTCCACATCCAGATCAGTGGATATAGTTGTTTCAATGAGGGCCTTTTCTAGAATTTCCTTGTGTGCTGGGTAAAGCTTCAGGAGTTCCAAGATAGAAATCTGAGTAGGATTTTTTCCAAGTTGATTGACTAAGTCATATTGATGTTGAGGTAGGGGCACATTGGTTTTTGAAGAAGCGCCCTTTAAGAAAACTTTAGCTTGTGCTCTTGTTACGTTGACTTCTCTATATTCCATCTTTTCCTTAAATTTTATAACATTGACCCGCTCATCATCAGTGTAGATATGATTGATTATATGATCATTGATATGATTCACACTTTTTCCCGAAGACTCACCCTTTTGATAGTTGGGAAAAGGGTTGCAAAATACTTGGTGGTCTTCGTTTGATTGTTGGTGTCCTTCTATTGTGATGGTGCCATTTTCGATTAAGTCTTGGACTTTATTTTTCAAGGCTTGACAATTATTTTTGTGATGGCCCTTGCACCTATGATAATCACAATATTATGCATCATTCCATTATGGAGGCTTCACACTGGGTTCAAAATTGCATTGAGGCAAAAAAGTAAGAGCATTTTTAGCCATCAATTCTTTGAATGCAGATTCTAAGGATTGACCCAGTGGAGTAAAAGTTCTTCTGTTAGAGAAGAATGACGATCGCTGCGGATTTGTGTTCGAGGTATTGCCTAAGGCATTGTTGTTGTTATCATTTCCATGGTAACCTTGATTATTGGAATTCCCTTGATTGGGAGTAGAAGTTTGATTCGCGTTATTCCTCGGAGGAGGAGGATTGTTTCCTTGATTTGTGACTGGCTCCCCCTTGTAGATATTTAAATTGTTCTTGTAGTGATTTAATTTGTTGAGACAAGGCACTAATATCAGACAAGGGTGTTTCGTTAGGATTACTCTTTATGTTTTCAATATCAAAATCATGAGGCAATTTAGCTCCTTTGTTAGCTAGATACAAGAAATATTTTTCTTTATTGTGCTCCAAAATCTTTTCTAAGGCTTTGTGAAATTTGGGATCTTGCTCAGCCTCTCTAAGACATTTTTCATCTCGTTCATCATCACTATCTATAGGAGTTTTTCTCACATCCTTGTATTTATGGAATGGATTTTCTTCTCTTTCACCCATGTTGTCATTAAAGAGGGGATTTTGACTCACACTATAAAGGGGATTACTATTCTCACCTTCTTCTTGAGTTCTTTGGGTATGATCTTCTTGTTGAATATCCTCTTTCAGCTTATTGTATTGAGATCTTGTAAAAATAGGCATATGATTTTGAAACGTTCTTCTAGACTTAGATCACAATTTGATAAGTGCACAAATGATGATGTTTTGATCTGATAAGATGAAAATATTATGATATGATCAAAAGATGTTCCTAATTCTTGATTGTGGCTTCCAATGATAAAAGATATTAGAATCCTATTAGGGAAGTTAATCAATAATCATAAATTTGTTTGAAAGGTGCACTTTTAAGATTTGATCCTTGTTTTCGAAGAATGATAAGTATATCAAATAGCCTAATTAAGATCACTGAAGAATTTGACTGGGATGTGTTAGATACTCAATGGAAGGTTGTGGTAGATAATCTAACTCAAGAGGTTGATTGTGATTGTTTCGTTGAGATAGAGCTCTTCTCTGGAAATATGCTCGTGAATATAAAGGCTCTACAACGTACTCGTTAGTAAACCCCCTAGCAAAATCTTGGTATCTATGGAGAAATTCACGGTGATGAAGCAAGACGTTTTGACTTTTATATAAAAACTTTCTATGTTGCACGGTTTTCTTGTAACCTAAATGTTTCTTAGGTTTCTTGATCCTATTGACAATCGATTTCTTGAAAAATTTGGTTGATTTCCGCTTTCTAAGCATGAGAGAAATGTCAAAAGGCTACTAGGCCGAAGATGTTATAAATTCAGATCTGTCAATAGTAAAAATTCTGGAAAATGACAGATGCGCTACTCTATACCCTATATGCGCTATAGAAACAGGTATATGCACCAGAGAAATAGTCAAATGCACTACAATAGACCTCAAATGTGCTACAAAAAATGTTGTGACAATGACCAAATCTATTTACAAAATATTCACTGAATGCATGTGAACAGACCCTAAATGCGCTGAACTAGCCAGTGAATGCACTAGAACAAACCTTATATCTGCTACTCTGTGTCCTATATGCGCTAAAATAGTTTTCCAAAGCAGTTTTTCAAATAGTTTTTAGCTTAATTTTTGCATGTTCATTTTGGATGATCCTTTGTCTGAATTAATGTGATTGAACACACAACAAACACTCTAAAAATAGTTGTTTTTAAGCCCTATGCTAAACATCAAGTGTATGTTCAAAAATATTTAAAAAAAAAAAATCACAGGATTTGTACATAACAGATAATTTAGGTAGACTCACTCTTAGTACTCAAGTAGGTCATCCTAATAATCAACAACCCACATCTTAGAACTGTGTCAACTCACACATCCGTGTCACCCACAAAGGGGGGCCCGTGTTTTTGTCTTTTCTAAGTGCATACTCAAAGTGACAGAAGTGGATACCGGATCCTCTGAGCAAACGGTCCTTGGCAGTTATATGTTGAGTGTCTTGGGGGTAGATTCTTCCCTCCCCTTACACTGTGATTATTAAGATGTTCTGAAACTGACTTCGGCTGGCTACTACATTAGGTTCTTAGTAAGGGTTTACGTTCGGTGCGGAAATAATAAACTCCCTCAAGAGACCTCCTAACCTTTAGAACAAAGGCTTTGGGGATGGTTATCTTGCACACTACTGGAAAAAGTGGGTTTCCCCAAATTTTCTTTATATTTGATAATGGGGTGGAATAGCCTGGCTTTGGCTTGAACCCACTTGGGTCCTTCCTCTTCGGTGAGTACTTTTTCCCACAAAAGTAGGCCCTCTAAAGGATGTAAGAAATCATTAAAATTGCATGGAATTGAAAAGTCAAGTCTGGTATTCTGATCACCTAATTAAGGGGAGAGCATAGAACTATTGCCATAGACAAAGCAATCAAAGTTCTTTTTATAGCCCAAATAACAATGATTTAATCTATGTGAAGATGTTGCTTCACAACAAACATGGGATTCATTTTAACTACAAAAATCATTGTGTGGTGACTATCTTAGATTGCTTCATTTTAATCCATGTCTACCCTATGGTTGCTTCTTTTTAACCAGATGTGACTATCCTAGGGTTGCTTCTTTTTAACCAAAAAAAGCTTTGTCTGCGGAAGGCGTCAGACTCAGAACTTTGTTTAGTTACAACCTATAAGTGCTAAAACAAAGAGCAAATGTGCAAAAATAGATAGAAAATGTGCTAAAACAGACAGTAAAAGTGCTACAGAAATCCCTAAATGCGCTAACATAAATCCTAAATGCGCTACTCTAAGAATACAATTTTTTTATGATTTTAGATGAAATGAGCTCGACATATGCGCCATTCTATTCCCTATATGCATTGTTTTGTTCCTTATATGTCCTAAAACCATTCTTATATGTGCCGAAAGACCTACAAAAAAACACTGTTAAAAGTTCTAAATGCACTACAAAAACCCACAAATGCGCTAAAACAAAAAATTTTGTTTGAAAGCCAAATTCTAGAATGTAAAAACCTGTCAGAAAACCTACAAGTAGATGTTAAAAATGGGGCAAGGCCCCATGGTGGGCGCCAAAAAGATCATACCCATTCTACCACTGATCTATTTTAGCACATTTCATAACCATAACCATAACCATAGCCGATTTCATGCAACCCAATGACCTGCTACCACTGATCCATCTCGATCTCATTGACTATGATTCATCTGGACCTATCAATCTACCTATGTTCCCAAGCGATGAATCTATCGTGAACTTCCTTTCCACAGATTACACAAATGACTGTTCCACTAGCGATTTTCGACATAGTCTTTAATCAGGAGAGTGCCAAGTCTCCTAGCTACAAAAATAAAAGTCAAAAGGAAAGATCTAATGGTGAAAACCAGAATCTGGCAGTATTAGATCAACCAAAAGATAAAATAAAGAGCATATCAGATGGTGAAAACCTTTTTAAGGCACTTGATGATGGGATATTTGACACTCTCCCAGAGCATTATCATGAGTGATCACCTATCTTAATTGAGCCTACAAAAGTAGTTAATCTTGAAACTACAAGAAAAACCAAGGATCCTACAGTTAGCTACCTCAATGATAGATAAAGAAATACCTGAGTTCATGGAATTTCTCAAAAAAAATCAAGTCAACTTTTCCTGGTCTTATGCAGACATCCAGGTCTTGATCCTGATCTTATAATGCATCACTTGTCCCTCAAACTAGGAGTTAAACCATTGAAACAAAAACTCAGAAAGATGCATCCTCATATTGCACTACTGGCTATAGAAGAACTCTGAAAGCTCCTTGATGTGGGATTTATAAGATCGATTGACTATGTAGAATGGATCTCCAACATCGTTCCTATGTCCAAGCCCGACAAAAGTGTTAGAGTGTTTACAAATTTCAGAGATCTTAATAAGGCATGTCCTAAGGATGACTTCCCGCTTCCAAGCATTGATACTATAGTTGATCTAACAGCTGGCCATGCCATGTACTCACTAATGGATGGTTTTTTTGGTTACAACCAAATCAAGATTGCACCTGAAGACCAGGACAAAACAACATTTACATGTCCATGGGGGACTTACTGTTGGAATGTCATGCCTTTTGGTCTAAAGAATGTCGGGGCTACTTACCAAAGAGCTATGACTACAATTTTTCATGACATGATGCACACATTCATGGAAGATTATGTTGATAAAATATTGGCCAAATCATACACAAGAGAAGGACATCTCGAAGTGTTATCCAAAATATTTGGAAGGTTGGAAAAGTTCAAAGTTCGACTCAAACCCAAGAAATGTGTTTTTGGGGTCACATCTAGAAAACTCTTGGGATACATAGTATCAGCAAAAGGGATTAAAGTAGATCCTGCCTAGGTGCAAGTAATCATGGAAATGCCTCCACCAAAGAATATCGGTCAGTTGAGGTCATTACAGGGACGAATTCAATCTATACGAAGGTTCATCGCACAATTGGCAGATAAAAGTCTACCTTTCACACATCTATTGCAGAAGAATGTTCCTTTCAAATGGGATGATTAGTGTGAAATGGCCTTTCAAAAGATCAAGTAGTACCTGATGAACCCACCAGTTCTAGTACCACCAAATCCAAACAAACCTCTAATCTTATATATTGTCACAACAGAGACATCTTTGGGGGCATTACTAGCACAAGAGGACTCTATAGGAAAAGAACGCAACATTTATTACATAAGCCAAACGCTAACGGGTCATGAACTCAACTACACTTTCATCGAGAAGGCTTGTATCACAACAGTCTTTGCATCACAAAAGTTTCGACACTACATGTTAACTCACACCATCAATCTTGTTGCAAAGATTGATCCACTCAAGTATCTGTTAAGCAAAGCTACATTAACAGGAAGGCTAGAAAAATGGGTTATGATCCTGAGCAAGTTTGACATTCATTATGTTGATCACAAAGAAATCAAAGGAAAAGTTATCGCTGATCAACTGGCTGAAGCACCATTATAAGCAGAGCATCCCATGCACATTGAATTTCCAGATGTTGATGTCTTCACTACAGAATCAAAGCAACCTTGGTCTTTATACTTTGATGGTTCTTTCACTCAACACGGATCAGGGGTAGGCATACTCTTTGTCACACCTCAAGGAAATACCATTCCTCGGTCATATAGGCTAATGTTTCCATGCACTAATAACATAGTTGAATATGAAGCTTTAATCACTGGACTTGAGATATCATTGCAATGGAGGATCACAAAACTGCAAGTTTATGGTGACTCACAGTTAGTCATTAATTAGATCAATGATGATTATCAGACTAAAGATGACAAACTGTTACCATATAAGAAGATGGTTGATGATTTCAAGAAATACTTCATGGATATCAAGTTCATACAAATTCCAAGACTTGATAACAAAGCTGCTGACGCCATGGCCATGATTGCATCATTGTTGCAACTCCTAGAAAATTAGGCTCACTATGAATTTCTGGTGGAACAATCATTTGCACCTGCCTATGATAGACCTGAAAGCCAAATCAGCTGCCACTTAGTAGGATCCAATTCACCCTAGTATGGCAAGATTTATGCCTACCTAAAAGACAACATCTTACCACCTGACTTATTTCGTAACCAAAAGCGCAACTTTATCGGCCAATCCTCTCGCTATACTCTTATCGCTGACACCCTTTATTGCTGCAGTCTTGATGGTACTTTACTTCGATGTCTTGAACGTGATGAATCTAACAAGGCTTTACGAGAAGTTCATGGTGGCATTTGTGGTACTCATTTGAGTGGACTAACCTTATCCAAGAAATTGATTAGGATGGGTTACTACTGGCCGACTATGGAGAGGGAATCATTCAATTTGGTGAAAAAGTGCTCTAAATGTCAGATTCATGGGAATCTCATTCATGCTCCTGCACAAGAACTTCAATCATTCATGCCAACTTGGCCATTCTCTCAATGGGGGTTAGATCTAGTTGGCAAGATTCATCCCTCATCATCAAATGGACATAAGTTTATCATCACAACGACAAAGTACTTTACCAAGTGGATTGAGGTAGTACCTCTAACTAAGGTTGCCGACAAACAAATCTCGTCGTTCATACTCAACTATCTCATTTGTCGGTATGGTATTCCCAACTCCATCATCACAGATAATGGATGACCATTCAAGAATCAGGATGTTGATGAACTTTATGAAAGGTTCCATATCCAACACAGATATTCAACACCTTATTATCCATAAGGGAATGGCCAAGCAGAGGCCTCGAACAAAATAATACTGAAAATCTTGAAAAAGACCATAAATGATGCAGGGAAAGATTGGCACGTTCAACTTAATCCCGCATTATGGGCCTATAGAACTCGCATCCGAACCCCAACAAGAGCAACACCATTTGCTCTTGTCAATGGAGTAGAAGCCATTTTGCCACTCAAAGTTGAGATTCCATCACTAAAGGTATCCTTAAAGGGTCTCACAATAAAGGATGAATGCAGAGTTTCTCGACTGCAAGAGCTGGAACTCCTTGATGAGAAGAGACAACAGACAACTGATCATTTGAAAGCATATCAATAGGTGATGTCTCGTAGCTATAATCATAGAGTCAAGCCACATACCTTTTAGGTTGGTGATCTTGTTTTGAAGGAGAACCCATGAAATCAACAAGATAGAGAGAAGAAAGGAAATTTTGAACCAAATTGGCTAGGTCATTACATGGTCATCGTTGTATACGGTTCAGGAGCATACAAGCTATCAACGCCAGAAGGGGACCTATTTGATGAACCTATCAACAACATGCACCTAAAGAAGTATTATGTCTAAAACAGTTATCATCATCCATAGATGTCCTAAAAAAATCTTAAAAACAACAGAAAAAGTCCTGAAGAAACACAAAAACAACATAAAAAGTCCTGAAGAAACACAAAAACAACATAAAAAGTTCTGAAGAAACACAAAAACAGCAAAAAAAGTCCTAAAGAAACACAAAAATAGCAGAAAAATGTCCTGAAGAAACACAAAAACAGTAGAAAATGCCCTAAAAAAATAAAAATAAAATCGTCATAGGGTGAAAACCTAGCAACAGGCAGTCTATTGACAAGATAAATACAAAAAAATAATCAAAAAGAAATTAGAAAAATGCAATAAAAACAAATAGTGAAAATCTGGCAAACAGACGCTATTTGTAGCTCTCCATCTATTAGTTCATGTTCTGCACTTGGCTTCTCAGCCTTCATTTCATGCATCTTTTCATAATCTTAGGGCCATACTAGCATCATGCAGTCATCATTTTCCTAGAGCGATAACATCTTACCATGGCTTGATCATTGAACATATTCATTTCAACAAGTTGTGTCAATACTGGGGGCAAACGTTGACATATTGGGGGCAAGCAACTTTCAGGTTTTACCGAAACATCTAGACAACGACATAAAACCCAATCATGTAAACAAACAATCAAATCCCATGAACAACTATCCAATCATTGATCCATATCACAACAACTTTCAACAAGTACCATATCATGACTCATATCTGGATGATCTAAAATTTGAATAATGTTTGGAATAGCAGTATTATATTTTGAACAATGGTTGTTTGAATTTTGAATATCATCTCTCTGGAGCACACTCGATGATGTACTGAACTAGAGTGGAGAGGAAAGAGGATGATTTTTATTTGTCTGTTGTCTTGAGGTTAACTATCAATCTGGTGCAAATATGTCGCGAGACATGATTTCTATAGTTTATCATTGATGACAGTTCCACATTTGTATCATAAAGTTGTTAGTATTTTTTTGTTTATGCAAGAAATGCTCAGGTCATCTCGGTTCAATTATACCTCGATGCTTGTGTTCACTTGCTATATCAAAAATCATGAAAGTTGTACTCAGGTCATCATTGGAACTAATTTCCCCTCTGATGCTTGTACATACTTCCAACATTTTAAAACACTCTATGATGATTCAAGAAAGCTAATAGAACGCTCAACAAATGGTTGGTTTCATTTAGTTGCATTTCATTTAGATCATTGTACATATCTGCATACTGGATTTGCATCAGAGTTTTAAAGGCTGAACGAAAACATCAACGGTTGTCATGTCTCTTTAGACTAGTTGTGGAGAACATTTGGACATTTGTTTCATTATCATCTTTTATCTTCATCATCATTTCATTACCATTATCATTTCATCTAGGTCATGTACATATCGTGTAGTTTATCATTTATCATTCATTTGCATATCATTTCAATCCTTTATCATTTAGTTATCCATCATTATGCATTATCATTTCATTTATCATATCATATAATTTCATTGCATGCCATTGATCATTCTCATTTTATATCATCTTCATATCATTCACTTATCCCTTAAGTATTTCATATCATTTCCATCTTTCATATTATCTATCGTCTTCATATCATTAACATCTTACTTATCATTTTCATATCCATGCCATTTTCATTCTACACGGCTGCATCCCATTTACCATTTTCATTTTATCATTTTCATTTCATTTCAGCATTTCATTTTTATTTCATTTCATCCCATCTATCCTTTCATTTTTATGTCATTTTATCATTTCATTTCATTTCATTTTATCATTTCATTTCAGCATTTCATTTTTATTTCATTTCATCCCATCTATCCTTTCATTTTCATGTCATTTTATCATTTCGTTTCATTTCATTTTATCATCTCATTTCATTTCATTTTATCATTTCATTACACCGTCTTTATCATTATCATTTTATTACCTTTTCGACATCATTTCATTACATTTCATTTCATATCATTATCCTTATCATTTCATCATTCATTTCATATTCATTTATTATCCTTATCATACATTTCATTATTATTAATCATTTCATATCATTTATCATTTTACATTCATATCACATCTTTAACCATTTATCATTTTCATATCATATCGTTTGTCATTTTTCACACAACATTTGACCCATATCACCTATCATTTCATATCATTTCCTCTACATATTAAAAATTTATGATGCATTTCATAGACACAATCTCCATTTTCCATTACATCATTATTTCTTGCATTTGAAAAATTCAAAAACAAAAGTTCCATACATACATTACATTTCCACATCATTTGCAAACACATTACAAACATATCAAGTATCCCATTGCATATTTTCATTAATCACGTCATAGGTCATCCACCTGCATGACATCATTAGTACACATCATCATAAGCATATCATAAATCATCCTGCATATCATGTTACACCCATTTTGAGGGAGGCCATAAGGATGCCTCGTACAGGTATTGCTCTCTTATATGCGGATGATGGTTAGATCCAGGGGATGACCAGAGGAGGATTTTCGATCTATTTGGGAATCAAATCAAATAAGAGAATCCTAAAATTTCTTGCGTCGAACTTTCATTTGAAGTGTTTTCTACCTTTCACTTGGGTGGGATCTAGGATCAGCAAATTTCTAAGACCGAAATCACTACTACGCTTGAAGGTATTTACTTCCTGTTCTTGATGTGTTTATTTTCAAAATTTCCATCTGTGTGTACAAGCTTCTTGAGTTGTTGCCAATGCATGTAGCTTCACCTTCGAATCTCTTAGTGCATATCATGCAATCATATCTATTCATATAATAATACTACCCCAAGCATCCTTTTAATGGTTGCCCTTGTATTTATCCACTGCATATCGATTGAAAGTCATTCCTTCCAAATATGCTAGATATAAGTCCACATCATTTTTCTTTTGCATAGTTGATTGAATCCGCACTATGCAAACACTCTATCTAATCATAGAAGTAACAGATGTGTGGTTTTGGTTATTGTATCCTTGCATGCGAGCCTATATATATAAATCCTCTTAAAATAGAGATATTGAACTAAATCGTAGGCCACATTGAATGACTTTTGCTCAATGAACCTCTCCATGGTTCTATTCCCTCCAAATCCAATGATTTAAAAAGACATTAAAATAGTTATACTGAATGAATTAATCCGCTCTCTAGCCTCATAACTTTTAAGCTTGTTGATTGCCTATTTTCTATGGTAATATTTTGGCATTTGATTGCCTCTAGCACAAGAATAAAAGTCGATTAAACCTCTCATATTGGCTCGGCTAGAGTGGAGCTAAGTTTTTAAATGAAGTTTCTTAAAGTGGTCGACAATTGATGACTCACCCACGTCCCTCTTTTGTCTTGTCGCTTCAACGACCAACTTTTATCACTGTGAGTAGACCGCTTATGAGATACCACAGCATGACTACGATTGGCTTGCACACTTTGATAACGGATCACTCATCTCTATCATGTCTTAAACGATTTATGAAAATCAATATCTAAATCTATGATGAGTTTTCCCCAATCTTTTATAATCTCTTCAAAACCCTGCAAGCCGGTAAATCAAGCAAGCGCAAGCTATAAATGGTTAGTGTTTATTAGCCTACATGCATGAGTTTGTAAATATTTATTGAGGCCTACAGCTTAAGCTAAGTGGTAACTTATGGTCTACACAAATAAATTATTCATTATCTTGTGAAAGTCGAGAACAATCGATGAGCTTTAAGTGCTAGGGAGATCTTATGAAAATAGTTGATTGACTTGTGGAGTGGAGTATTTGAAAGTTGGGATAAATATGGTTAAGGGTTGACAATAACTGATTTTGGACTCAATTTCCCATGCAAGCTCCCAAAGTGATATTTTTTTGTATTTATATTTAGTTAAGGATGAATCATTCAGTGTACTTGAATGGATTTTACCATTTCCTTTGTTTAGGTCACCAACTACCTTGCCTTGCATGCAAGTAGAAGGATATCTTATGTTTTTTTCTACTAATTCCATAACATTCTAATGTGCTTAAGTAACTAATTCCTTGATGATTAGTCAATGCTTTTGCTAGCTGTTATATTATTTGGACTCTTGATTATCTAAGTAATGGTGCCTAATAAATAGGTTCATGCTTATAATATTCTAATATTATATATTGGAATGCATTACATTCAGATGGACTAGAGGAAACTTGACTCAATAGTTAGATATGTTTGATTGGAAGAATCTAAGTCCATTATTATCTAACATGAACAAATGGGGTGTATCATCTTTTAACCATTTTCTGCTTTATTAAAAAAGGTGGCATAATTACTTTGCATTATCACACAAGTTATTTATCTAGATTGAGTTGAGTCATGCCAAAAAGGATTGGTGGGAAAATAAACCTAAGCTTGTTGAAGCATGTCAATATGCTAGGTAAAATGCTTGGTCAAGTCATGCATAATAGGCATGCGTTGTTGATATAGTACACTAGATAGATTAGATCTAGGGATGAGTGAAAGATTGCTTATGATAGAGTCGATACATCTCACTTAGTCCTGAGATGGCATAGAGTATTTCTAGATATTTTCTAATGATGCTTAACATGATTGAACTCTATAGGGGTGTTATGTTCTACTTTTACATCCACCCATGGGATAACTAAATATTGAGTGCATGTTCTAGCTTAAAGGTATCATGATAATCATGCCATGTGTTCCTATTAGAAAGATAAATATATATGTTAAATTATTTTCTTTTAGTCTTGTTTAATTTGGACCAAGTGATGTTGTTCCTAATAAATTCCTCTCAAGCAGTGTCGAAATGTAGTTTTCCATGAATACATAAGACGTAGGAAAACCTTGGTAATCATTGTTTAAGAATGTATACTCATAAAAAAGTATAAAAACATTCTTAAATATATGTATTCATATACATACATGAGCTATACCTTATTTATTTAATATTGCATTTTAATTGCTTTCATGCTAGTACTTGCATGCGCATATATTGGATCCTTTACATTTCTTGGTATGCATTTGTGAAAGGATTACTGAAAGGCTTTCTTACATGCTTATAAATTAGTATCATGTTAGCATTCTTGTACTTGCATGGATTTACTTGTTGCTTTTAAGAATTGATGGACTAAGCAACATTGAGAGTAAACTAACATGGAAACTTCATGACTGATTATATATGTGCACAAGTGGCAAGCATGATGTCATTTTGGGTGTAAATTTTGTGATGAACATGATATGGTTTGATATTGTTTGACTTGCTACACATATTCCATTACTCTTGTTCAGTATTGCATTGCTAGTTTTTCTCATGCTAGGTTGGGTATTCTTCGATGGATTGAAGAATTCTAGGGAAGTGTTTCACTTCATGGTAGGGAAAAAACTGTTGGTTCTCAGTTGTGATCATATGGTTTGTCCTTGATGACAAAATCCCTTTCAGTTGATTCTACTTGTTCACAGTTTCAGATTGGTTTCTCATGCTTTATCTTGGTACAGTGTTGTCTATATGGTTTAATATCTTATGGTACTAATCAGTTTGTGCTTCATGTAGTCTCTGGTTATCTTATTTGTACATTGTTTCGATGACTGAAAAAGATCATATCGGCGAGAGAATGCTAGGGTCTCCCCGATCCATTTGTTTTGAAATGTCTATGTTTCCTATCGGCAAGACATTTCTGATGTCATAACGATTTGATTTTACATACAGGCAGCTTTCGACATGAGTTGTGTTCACCGCTGAGAGGTCTTACCGAATGAGTCTGGTCTCACCGACTAATACATGAGGTGGTTCATTGGCGTAAGAAATCCCTATCGGCATGTTGTTTCATCGAGCGCTTTGTGTCTTGGCGACTGGCACTTTAAAGATTCACTTCGGCCAGACATGTTACTTTCGGTATGAAGTCACAGCGAGATTGGTATGTCACACCGACCGTCGTTGAAAAATTATATATTGGCATGAGTTTAAGGCTTCAGTGAAGGGTCACAGCGAAATTGTTATGTCTCACCGACCATATGCATGTGGATGTCTATCGGCGAGACATTCACGTGGTTTCGACAACCGAGGATGAAATTTTCGGCAGGAGTTTTGTTATTGGGGTAGTGTCTCATCGAACTTGAAATGTCTCCTTGACTAGTGCATATGGAGGTTCTTCGACAGTGCTGGGTGGTATCGAAATAGGTCTCGGTGAAGTGGTTTTTTCTCGCTGACATCACATCTGGGGTTTCGCTTCAGCCAAACTCAATGTATTTGGTATATAGTCTCACTGAAGACATATTGTCTCACTGACCATGCACCGAAAGGTCTTATCGACAAAGGTTGTGGCTTCGATGAAATGTCTTAGAGACTCTGTAGTGTCTCACCAACTTTATGCAAAGGGTTATTTCACTGAGACTCTTGTAGCATTGGAGTAATGTCATAGTGAACCGGTCAAGTCTTGGCGACTAAGTCTTGAGGGGCTTTCGGCGAGAGGTTGGTATTGTCTCAGCGACTCTCAGTGAATAAAGTTTTTCGGTTTAACTCATGTGCTCGAAGAAAGGTCTTGGCGAGTTTGAATTCTTATACCGACCGACAACATAAAGGCATACATCTCGGTAAGAGTTAGGGTTTTCGGCGTGAAGTCTCGGCGAGTGACCTCCGGTCTCGCCGATGGAACACAAAAGGACTTTGTCGGCATAGGATCAGTCTTGTCTCAACGACACACAAGATGGTTGGTGACTTTCGGTATGACTCAAGCATTCTACGAGAGGTCTCCTCGATGTCGGTATGTTATAGCAACCCGCTTGGGATAGATGGACTCATTGGCAAGAAAAACCTTATGTCACGGCAACCAAAATGTATCATGTGGACTTTCGGTGAAACATAATGAAATCTACATAACGTCTCCCCGACAGCATAATGTCACAGCGACAAATAGAGGGATGACTGACGGCGATAAAGTTTCCTTCGGCATAGGTATTGAATTGTTACGGCAACAAGTTTGATCATAGGGGCTCTCGGAAAAACAAAGACTTGTCTACAAGATGTCTCTCCGATATCAAAAGGCTATAGCGATAGTGAATGAAACAAAAGGGCATCTCGATGAGAAACTTGCTTATGTCTTAGCGATTGGAAAGAACATAACACATGGCTCTCAGTGTAACATAATGTATTCATTATGTCTTCTCCCCGACTCTGATGGGTCACGACGAAAGAAAATAAGGAAAAAGAAATGCAGCTCACATAAGGTCATAGTGAATCACAAAGAACACGTGGCGACTATTGTCTCAACGAATGATTTTCGAAGTCTCATACACTGTGGCTGGCATGGATTTTCTAAGTATAGTTGCATGCAGACATCTTTGGTTGGTATCGAATCTCTGGCAAGATATTCTCTAAGATTTTAGAGGTTATGATTTTCTGTTAGTGGGTAGACATGGCTTTGATGAAAATCTTTCAGTTACAATTTGAAATCTCTTGACTCAGCGTGGAAATTAAAGCTTTCTGGATATGCATTACTCTAATTTTTATCATCTATAGATCATCATTATCCAGCTTCAGATTCTAAAAATAGCAAGAGAGTTTTAGAATCTTGTGAAAATCGCTCGATTGAAGATTTCTTGATAACAGACATACTTGAAATGTATATAAAAACCAGTGTTGAAAACTGTGAAGGTGCTGCTGGCCTATAATTCTGAGAGATAGTTATTTTGGCCATATCAAAAGATGTATTGGAAAACTCTGTAATACAAGAGTTGGATTCTTAGGGTATTAGGTAGATAAGAGAGTCTCTTGAGCTTAATAGAAAATAGAGAGATCCTCTAATATTTTTATTGTTCTAAAAATAACTTGAGGGGTTGGTGCTCCTTGAGTTGATGCTCAAAAATTAGCCTATAAGGCATTATTAAAAGTGGTTTTTGAAGATTAAGCCAGTAAGGCAGTTTAGGAGTGGTTTTTCTACCCCAGGAGGGTTTTCCACTCAGAAAATCTTTTGTCTCTTTGTTCTTCTGTGTGTTCACTGCTTTTCTTTGTTGTTGTTGTTTCAGTTCACTGTTGGGATTATTACTTTTCTCAATTCCGTTTATGAATGATTACATTCAACTCATGAATGCATTAATCAGAGTAATATTGAGATCAAATCTGAGCTATGTTTTTGAATATGTGAAAATGAGTCAAATCTATTAAGACACTGATTCCCCCCCCCTCTCAGTGTCATTTTAACTCCAACAATTGGTATCAGAGCCTAGGGTCCTCTGATAGGTCTAAACCACCTAGGATTGTTCTTGGTTTCTTGGAGTAGTTTGGTTAATATGGGAAAGAACAGAAGGAATAAGGGAAAAAGATGTTCTCAGCAAAATGCTATTCATCTTGTTCAACCTGAATCTAGTACAAGGAATAACGAGGAATAATTCATAAACAGTAGCTCTGAAATGGTAGAGTGTCCTAGATCTAGAACTCCTCAGTTAGAAGGAACAAACTTTATTATATGGAAAAATAGGATGGAAACATACTTACTTTCTTTAGGATCTGAAGTGTGGGCAGCAGTAGAAAAGGGTTGTACTACATCTGCAACATCTCCTTCCACTCTTGAGGAGATGAAAGCTCTTGAATTCAATACTAGAGCTATAAATGCTATTTTTAATAACTTGCCAAATAAAGTCATTACAAAAGTCATTCATTACAACAGTGCTAAGGAAGTTTGGGACAAGTTGACTGAAATGAATCAGAGTAGTGAGTTACAAGAGGAGATATCTTTGGGTACTGAAATAAGTTGTGAAACATCTGAGAGTGAAGAAGGTGTAAACCTTCATAGTTTTGAAAAGAAGTCCAAGGAGATCATTAATGAATATTTAAATGATCAAGAAACTTGTGTAAAAGTAGATCAATCTTTGGGTGAAGTTAACTCTGAACAGGAATATGATGAACCAGAAAGTGAGGTTGATTTGGAAGGTGAACTCCTATGTGCCTTAGATACTATTAAGCAGCTTAGAAAAGAAAACCAGTTTTTAACAAGACAACTTCTGCAAAAAGAGAGTTTGGAAGTCAAGTTAAAAGACAAGGATGAATTGTGTAATAAACTAGAAAATGAGATTGATTCTTTAAAGAAATATCCAGATAATGATTCCTTGTTAAAAGAACTAACTCTTAAGGACGATATGATTATAAGTCAGAAAATTGAGATTGAAGAATATAAGAGGATTGCAGACGTTGTGAGTTCTGATTTGGAGATCAAAAAGATTGTTTGTCTAAAACTTGAAGAAGAAGTAGTTGCTTTAAGAAAAGAGCTTGAAAGTTTCAAGGCTCAATCTGGTAAAGTTCAGAAATTTGATCATAGTACTAATATATTGAATGAGATGTTGAGCAGGAAAAAGCATTCTAAAGATCCTACAGGAGTGGGATATGAGGTTGGACAAAGCTCTGCAGACAAATCTAAACATGAAACAGTGTTTACTACTTCAGATGGAAAGAAGGTTACAGCCAAGCAAACACCAAGAATGAAGGTTGATCTTGGTTATAGTATTGCTGCATCAAAGGATAACATTGACACTAGAAGACAATCTAAAGGTATTCATAGAGAAAGGAAAAATGTCTTCAGATCTTCACATCCTTGGCATGATCATTCATTCAGGTATAATCATTCTTTCCAAGGATATTGTTATGTTTGTAATGACTATGGTCATAAGGAAATTGATTGCATAAGATGGTTAAATAAGAATCATTCTAATGTCCCTAGAAATGAGGATGTGGTGTGTTACAACTGTAATAATTTTGGTCACTTGAGAAGAGACTGTAGAATAAATACAAGTGATAATAATGTAGGGAACAATGTTGGAAATGTCTGTAGGAAGTCTTCTATTTCTCAGAACAATCACAAAGTCATTTGTTTCAGATGTAATAACATTGGACATAAAGTACAACAATGCAGATTAAATAGAAAGGCGGGTACTTTAAGCAAACAAGTGAAAAAGTACTCATTGGAGTGGAGAAGAAAGAGCAATCAAGTTGTCAAGAAGTGCAATAAAGATGCTTTTGAGAAAACTCCTTGTGCACTCCTTGCACAAGGGTTGCCTTCCAGGTCTTGAGAAGAAGCAAAGACTCAGGGGGAGTCTATTATGGTAATATATTTTACCCCTATGGAGTCTAGAATGAGGTATGACATCTTGCATTTGCTTTTGGTGGTATAAGATGTAAAGAAATGGCTTATTTTGGCTCACATAATGTCTTTTTCATAACATGTATTGCTATGAACAATGAAGTAAAAGACATAATGAATAATGTTCGCACAAAATTGGTGGACAGTGTGTTTGGTGATGAATTTTTATGGACTGTGTTATTTGAGACAACTTTTTTGATTGTAACATAACATCAGAATTGTCATGAATCAAAAGTAATATTTATGTTCAAGAGGAGTTATTTTTTGTATGGGAGAAGAGTATCGAGATTTTCATGCATGAAGAAGCTGAGTTAAGATTGTGTGCTGAATGAAGATACTTACAATGTCTTTTGCAAGCTGTTATGAAGGAATTGAGTGTTTTGGTCTTCTGAGTATGGTACAGTGATCTAAGTAGGTTGCTACAGCAGTCTTGAGAACTGTGTATGTTTATGGGATATGCTTTGATGTTTGTGTTTCAATGAAGGAAGGTGACTGGTTGTATTAACCTCATCGTGTATGGATGGGACTTATTTTTGAACTTTGAAAATGAGTGTTGTGTGTGAAAGTGAGTGCAAGTTATATATATGAAAGCTGCTTGAATTCATGTTTTGATAGAAACAAAAGGAGAGAGCTTTGGTGTGCTGCCTTGAAGATAGATTATCTGCATGATGTTATTAAGTTTCTGATTTCAAAGTGGGAGTTATAGCACGGGTTGTTACTGCTGATTTCTCTGATAATTTCTGTGCATTTGAAGTGAGTGAAGTTGTGTTGTTAAAATATGATGCTCTATCTTGCATTGGTTATGTGAAGTTATTCAATATGTCTGCTGCACTATTACTCTATTTGCAGTCGGTTCTTATGGTATTTGGTTGGCTTCTCAGTTGTGTTTCCTGGCATTGCACATTCTTCTCTTCTATCCTTTGTCATTGAGGCAAAAAGGGGGAGAGTCATTTGTGTTTTGCCATCAAGGACAAAGGGGGAGTTTGTTGGTTCTCAGTTGTGATCATATGGTTTGTCCTTGATGACAAAATCCCTTTCAGTTCATTCTACTTGTTGACAGTTTTAGATTGGTTTCTCATGCTTTATCTTGGTACAATGTTGTCTATATGGTTTAATATCTTATGGTATTGATCAGTTTGTGCTTTGTGCAGTCTCTGGTTATCTTATTTGTACATTGTTTCGGTGACTAAAAAAGATCATATCGGCGAGAGAATGCTAGGGTCTCCCCAATCCATTTGTTTTGAAATGTCTGTGTTGCCTATCAGCAAGACATTTCTGATGTCATAACGATTTGATTTTACATACAGGCAGCTTTCGACATGAGTTGTGTTCACCGCTGAGAGGTCTTACCGAATGAGTCGGGTCTCACTGACTAATACATGAGGTGGTTCATCGGCGTAAGAAATCCCTATCGGCATGTTGTTTCATCGAGCTCTTTGTGTCTTGGCAACTGGCACTTTAAAGATTCACTTCGGCCAGACATGTTACTTTCGGTATGAAGTCACAGCGAGATTGGTATGTCACACCGACCGCTGTTGAAAAATTATATATCGGCATGAGTTTAAGGCTTCGGTGAAGGGTCACAGAGAAATTGTTATGTCTCACCGACCATATGCATGAGGACGTCTATCGGCGAGACATTCACGTGGTTTCGACGACCGAGGATGAAATTTTCGGCAGGAGTTTTGTTATCGGGGTAGTGTCTCATCGAACTTGAAATGTCTCCCCGACTAGTGCATATGGAGGTTCTTCGACAGTGCTGGGCGATATCGGAATAGGTCTCGGTGAAGTGGTTTTGTCTCGCTGACATCACATCTGGGGTTTCGCTTCGGCCAAACTCAATGTATTCGGTATATAGTCTCACCGAAGACATATTGTCTCACCGACCGTGCATCGAAAGGTCTTATCGACAAAGGTTGTGGCTTCGATGAAATGTCTTAGCGACTCTATAGTGTCTCACCGACTTTATGCAAAGGGTTATTTCGTTGAGACTCTTGTAGCATCGGAGTAATGTCATAGCGAACCCATCAAGTCTTGGTGACTAAGTCTTGAGGGGATTTCGGCAAGAGGTTGGTATTGTCTCAGCGACTCTCAGTGAATAAAGTTTTTCGGTTTAACTCATGTGCTCGAAGAAAGGTCTTGGTGAGTTTGAATTCTTATACCGACCGACAACATAAAGGCATACATCTCGGTAAGAGTTAGGGTTTTCGGCGTGAAGTCTCAGTGAGTGACCTCCGGTCTCGCCGATGGAACACAAAAGGACTTTGTCGGCATAGGATTAGTCTTGTCTTAGTGACACACAAGATGGTTGGTGACTTTCGGTATGACTCAAGCATTCTA
The DNA here is from genome assembly GCA_007258455.2 of Sequoia sempervirens. NCBI lineage: Eukaryota > Viridiplantae > Streptophyta > Pinopsida > Cupressales > Cupressaceae > Sequoia > Sequoia sempervirens. Next base: position 39,493,069 of record VDFB02292527.1, on the reverse strand, counting down.
CAAGAGGTCTCCCCAATGTTGGTATGTTATAGCGACCTGCTTGGGATAGATGGACTCATCGACAAGAAAAACCTTATGTCACGACGACCAAAATGTATCATGTGGACTTTCAGTGAAACATAATGAAATCTACATAACGTCTCCCCGACAGCAGAATGTCACAGCGACAAACAGAGGGATGACTGACGGCGATAAAGTTTCCTTCGGCATAGGTATTGAATTGTCACGACGACAAGTTTGATCATGGGGGCTCTCAGAAAAACAAAGACTTGTCTACAAGATGTCTCTCCGATATCAAAAGGCTATAGCAATAGTGAATGAAACAAAAGGGCATCTCGGTGAGAAACTTGCGTATGTCTTAGCGATTGGAAAGAACATAACACATGGCTCTCAGCGTAACATAATGTATTCGCTATGTCTTCTCCCTGACTCTGATGGGTCACGACGAAAGAAAATAAGGAAAAAGAAATGCAGCTCGCATAAGGTCATAGCGAATCACAAAGAACACGTGGCAACTGTTGTCTTAGTGAATGATTTTCGAAGTCTCATACACTGTGGCCGGCATGGATTTTCTAAGTATAGTTGCATGCAGACATCTTTGGTTGGTATCGAATCTCTCGCAAGATATTCTCTGAGATTTTAGAGGTTATGATTTTCTGTTAGTGGGTAGACATGGCTTTGATGAAAATCTTTCAGTTACAATTTGAAATCTCTTGACTCAGCGCGGAAATTAAAGCTTTTTGGATATGCATTACTCTGATTTTTATCATCATTTCCAGATCATCATTATCCAGCTTCAGATTCTAAAAATAGCAAGTGAGTTTCAGAATCTTGTGAAAATCGCTCGATTGAAGATTTCTTGATAACAGACATACTTGAAATGTATATAAAAACCAGTGTTGAAAACTGTGAAGGTGCTACTGGCCTATAATTATGAGAGATAGTTATTTTGGCCGTATCAAAAGATGTATTGGAAAACTTTGTAATACAAGAGTTGGATTCTTAGGGTATTAGGTAGATAAGAGAGTCTAGTCTCTTGAGCTTAATAGAAAACAGAGAGATCCTCTGATATTTTTATTGTTCTGAAAATAACTTGAGGGGTTGGTGCTCCTTGAAATTGGTGTTTCTAAATGAGGGGTTGGTGCTCCTTGAGTTGTTGCTCAAAAATTAGCCTATAAGGCACTGTTAAAAGTGGTTTTTGAAGATTAAGCCAGTGAGGCAGTTTAGGAGTGGTTTTTCTACCCCAGGAGAGTTTTCCACTCGGAAAATATTTTTTCTCTTTGTTCTTCTGTGTGCTCACTGCTTTTCTTTGTTGTTGTTGTTTTAGTCCACTGTTGGGTTTATTACTTTTCTCAATTCTGTTTATGAATGATTGCATTCAACTCATGAATGCATTAATCAGAGTAAAATTGAGATCAAATCTGAGCTATGTTTTTGAATATGTGAAAATGAGTCAAATCTGTTAAGACACTGATTCTCCCCCCTTCTCAGTGTCATTTTAACTCCAACAAAAACACGCTCCCACAATGTTCTCACCCTTAAGATGGTCGAAGGAGTTTTAGAGGTCGCAAGGATCCTGTCAAGAAGGCTCAAGTTCTAGTTTAATGTATTGTCTTGCTATTGACCATTAGGTCTTTTTAAAGGAAATATTTCCATATGTTATGACCATGTAAATTGGCACATGTAATTCAAATTATTAATTTAATATAATTCTTTACCTTTTCTTGTTCATTTGGACACATGTCATCTTTATATGTGTGATGATATGTAATTTGTGAATTTATTTGTGTTTAAATTATGGAGGTTATTACAGAATGGAGAAAAGAAAACTCCTTTAAGCTTAACACCAACCTATTAAGTGATGAAGATTGCAACAATGCAGTTTTTACTCTCAAAGAAATCAATAAATGGGCCTTAAGAGACAAATCTACAAGAGAAAGGTGGGAGAAAAATGTTAAATCATGGAAGATAGTCCTCCAAACCATTGGGAAGAAAAGAGCTATGGATGGAAGAAGATAGGAGGCAACACTCAATATGGATTTAATAAAAGTTGGGGAGGATATCCAAAGGGACCCAAGTAACTTGGTATTGGGAGAGCACTTGAAATCAATAAAAAAAACATTGAGAAATCTTCAAACCAAGAAAAATCAAGGACTTAGGGTCACATCCAGACTGAACTAGTTGCACAATAGTGACAAGGGATCCATATTTTCTTCAAATATTTAAAAAGTAAGCAGGCCAGCAAGAGCATTGACAAGATCTGGGAAGATAATAAAGAAATTGTTAAACAAGAAGAGATCAAGAACTCTTTTCTAGAGTTCTATAGTAAGTTATTCACTTCTGAAGATAGCACCACCATAAGATATAAGGAAAAAGAGATATGTAAACAAGTCATCCCTATGAATATTTCCCAAGAACAATGCTCCATATTAGGAAATGAGATATCACTTGAAAATATCAAGAAATCCATTAGCATCCTAAAGAATGATGTCTCCTGGAGTAGATGGACTCCCTATTGAATTCTATAAGCATAACATGGAATGGATTAGTGAGTACCTCCTTCTTTTGTACAAAGAAGACCTAAGTTAGTTGGCACCCTTGGAAATTCCATCAATAAGACTCCCTGTTGAATTCTATAAGCATAACATGGAATGGATTAGTGAAGACCTCCTTCTTCTGTACAAAGAAGACCTAAGTTAGTTGACACCCTTGGAAATTCCATCAATAAAGGTATTATCATTCTAATCCCTTAGGATGGGGACAAAGCTCTCATTAAAAACTAGAGACCAATTACCTTGTTAAATGTTTCCTATAAAATACTTGCAAAAGTGATAGCAACTAGATTGTGGACATTCTTCCAAATTTCATTTGCAACACCCAAACGAGCTTCATAAAATGAAGGTACATCCTTGAAAATATCCTAACAATTTGATAAGCCATGCACTGAGCCAAACAAACCAATCAAAATGTTTCTATGTTCCTCTTGGATTTTGAGAAAGCTTATGATAGAATTGAATGGGAATTTTTCCTTATGATGTTAGATGCATTTGGATTTCCCAAGACCTTTTTCCACATGGTGAAAACACTAATGAATGATGTTGTTTCACAAGTTGAAGTGAATGGAGCCTTATCCTGACAGTTTAAGCTTAAAGGATCTATAAGGCAGGGCTACCTCTTAGCTCCTACACTATTTGTTATTGCCTCAAATGCTCTCTCCTATCTCCTCAAAGAAAATTATTCTTCTCCCTTAGTGAAAGGGATTACCCTTCATAACAAAGATAAACTCTTGAACCTACAATTTGCATATGATACTGCTCTTTTTCTTGAGCTCAATGAAAGGAATATGGATACTCTTATGATGAAATTGAAGCTCTTTTGTGATGCTTCTAGTGCTAAACTCTCCAGTTCCAAATCAATCATGCTGGCATGGCAAGAAACCACCCCAAATTGGTTCAAAAACTATGATTTTCAATGGGGAGGACCTAGTAAGTAGGTGAGGTACCTTGGGATTCCCTTTCCAATCAACCCCTGCCTCAAGAATATATGGGATTAGATAAAGGAGAAAATTGAGAGCAAATTGGAAAAATGGAACAAATAGTTCCTTTCCTTGGCTGGCAGAGTTCAAGTTTGTCAAAAAATATTGTCCTCTTACAGTTTATATTATTCTTCTGTGTGGCTCTTCAGTGGCTACTAGGTGATCCATAAAAAGATCAGATGGTTCTTATGGTCAGATGGGAAAGGCAAGAGAAAAAATCACTCAGTAAGATGGGAATGGTGTAGTTTGGACAAAACAAAAGGAGGATTGGGTCTAAAGGACCTCATAAAACATGGTATGGCCCTTACTGTTAAGTGGATTTTTAAAGAATTTAAGGGTGAGGATCCTTGAAATTTCTAGTTAGAAACAACATTTAGCTTGTTGTTCCAAAACAAGCAAAGATTTGGAAGATGTTACCCTTTAGTGATCTTGTTGCTTGCATCTTTCTAGTTGTCTCCTCGGGTTCTAACATTTTTAGAAGTATCTGGAAAGCATGGGAGGAATTGGGGCCTTATATCTCCAACAATGGTGTCCTAGATAGTTGTAATAATGTTCTGGAAAATAGATCTATTTAGTGGAATTTAAGACATAAAGATAAGTTCCTTGCCTTAATCCAAGGCTGCTCAACTAAAGGCTAGGCTACCAAAGGTATAATTTACTTCAAATATATCCTTCTTGATGGCCATTTAATATCCTAGAATTCCCTAAGTGTGGAATTTAATCTCCCCAAATCTAATTGGAGGACCTATACCATGCTCAGGGACGCATGTGTTATTCTTAATATGCCCAAAGGTACTAATCAAGACTCAAACTCTTTTAAGCAATTGGTATGGTCCAATGGGTTGAATATGCAAAAAATCAATGTTAAAGTTCTATAGCTCTTTAACAAACAAAAATGATGTTTATGCACATATAAATAATGTTTGGAATCTTAATTTGTCTGAAAAATAGTGGCAAGTTATCTTGAAAAAGAACTAGTCTAATTATGTTGAACCAAAAAAGGCTTATTTTAAGTGGCTTCTTATTCTTCAGAAACTCCCTTATAAATATGATGTTAGTGATGTTGATTTATGTAGCATGTGCAAAAAGCCTAAAACTATAAAACATATTTTCTTTGAATGGTTCTATGCAAGAGAAATCTGGAATCTTTTTTGTTATTGTAAATGTTAATCAAATCTTATCAGATTGTATCCTAAAAGAACCTATGGAAATTCTAAGTTTGAAATTTTGTTCTAGAATTCTAAGTCAGATTTATTTCTTTTGTATCAAATGTGTTGATTGCAGAACATTTATAGATTTCGATGTCTTGCAAATAAGGGAATGAAGTCCCATTTAAATGTGGGAGACACGCCTCAAGGAGAGATGCGTCTCATGAGAGGATGTGTCTCCACAAAGTGGAGACACGTCCGCTCATGGGACGTGTCCCTTGAGCACGTGGCTCCCTTAACAACCAAAACCATTCGGTGTTATCCATAGACTAAGATGTGTGTATTTAACAAACAACAATCGTATAATATGAATTCTGATTTATCCATTTGCAAATTTCAATCATCATCATCTGAAATTCGAATAACTTATTTGATGGTTTTAAATTTTAAGAACAATTTGGTTAAATATAAATGATGATGATGCATGAATGCAATCATCATTTATATCTAACTGAAGCTATCTTAAATCAACACTCCCTCTTAGCTAGGGAAGATATTCCAAATCAAATAAGTGGAGATATCACCTTCACACGTGATATCGAAGATATGATATGTTTTTTCAAGATTGTCAAGTCACATGACATTCTTCATAATCACATTTTCATTATGGTATGTGCACTGACATCAAGTCACATGATGTCTACCATAATAATTCATGGCATATCCACGGATATATATATTAATCCACCATGATTATCTCTTAAGGATCACAATGATCTTCAAATGACATCAAGTCCCATGATATCCATCAAAGTGTCCAAGAGATACTATCATGACATGTCCATAGATATCAAGTCACATGATATCTATCATGATAGTTCAACTCATCATTGTAGAGTCATTACTTTACAATGTCACATACAAGTGTTCATTATTAGAAAGATCGTCACCTTTCAATAATGTACACAGGGGGAGCAGGCCCATAAGGTCATGGAGTCACACACATGACAAAAGAGTTTACACATTAAACATCTTTAAATATATTAGTACAACTTCTAAACAATTTTTAATTTCAAACATAATATCATATTACATTTCAATCATACCAAGCTTCTTCCGTCATAGCGTCCTTCCATACTTGATGTCTGAAGGCTTCTGAAACATTGGGGTTCTGAATTTATGATGTCATTCATTAGAGCAACATAGCTTGAGAACCGTTTGGGTATTTTACTCCCTAAATGTTCCTTTGGGTGCTGCATGATTCTCAGCTTCTTTGATCATCTATATAGCCCAAAGTGGCCTCTTCTTGCTGTTGTCATTTGCATTCTCATTTGAAGCAGATTGAAGTTCATTTGACATTTCCTCAGGATACTCCCTCTGAATCTTAGGAGTAGGTTCCACTTCTAATAACCTAGGGGAATAATTTTCTATCTCACTAGAACTTCTTGCCCTTCTGAATGCAATGTCTTCTTCAAAGATGACATCTCTGCTCAATTCAATTTGTTTCTGCCCGGGTATGAATATCCTATAGGCCTTGGAGGTTTCACTATATCCCATAAATGCCCCTTTCTTTCCGGAAGGTTCTAGTTTGAATCTCTTCTCCTTGGGCACATGAATATAGACTGGGCAACCAAAAATCCTAAAGTGATTAATATCAGGTTTTAGGCCAGTAAATGCTTCTTCAGGAGTTTTGTTATCTAGGTGAGAATGAGGACATCTATTTTGGATGTAGACAACAGTTCTAGAGGCTTCTGCCCAAAATGAGGTTTCAATGTTCTGGTCAAGCAACATTGCTTTTGCAGCTTCTACAATGGTTATGTTTTTCCTTTCAGCAACCCCATTTTGTTAAGGGTTGTAGGCTATTGTAAACTCCCTCTTAATCCCAGCATTCATGCAGAATTCCTTAAAGATTTTAGAGGTGTATTCTTTCCCATTGTCTGTCCTTAAGATTTTTATTTTCTTTCTAGAGAAGTTCTCAGTAAGAGCTTTGAACTCCTTGAACCTTTTAAGGATTTCTATTGACTCTTTACACTTAAGAAAGTAAATCCAGGTCTTCCTAGAGAAGTCATCTATAAATATGACATAGTATAGGAAGCTTGCCTTGGAGGGTACAGACATGGGTCCACATAAATCAGAGTGAACCAATTCTAATACATTTTGGGTTTTGCTCAAGCTATTGTGAAAGGATCCCTTTGTATTCTTTCCTAGGGAACAACCTTTACAAGTTCCTTCATGAGTTGGTTTTAACTTAGGTAATCATGTTACAAGTTTTTCTACGGAAGGTAGGGCACGGAAATGAAGGTGTCCTAATCTTCTATGCCAAATTTCATTTGAATCAAAAGTATCAAGGGTAAGGGCCTGCTTGACTTCAGTGCATAGTTTATAAAGATAACCTTGTCTTACACCTATGGCTAGAGCTTTCTTTATAGTTGAGTTCTTAGGCCATGCCAGAACTTTCCCATCCATAAAGGTAACCCTATATCCATTGTCTTCAAGAGCAGAGATGGATATTAGATTCCTCTTTGTTCCAGGTACGAATAAAACTCCAGTGAGTTGAAGGGAGAGACCAAATTTCAATGTGATGGAGCAAGTTCCAACCCCTTTAACTGGATGTGTAGAATCATCCCCAATTGTTACTTCTTCATCAGTCTCTTCAGTCATAGTGTCTAAGTGTTCTCTAAACCTTGTGATGTGCCTCGAAGAACCACTATCAATCACCCAGTTGTTGATATTGTTAGATACTTGACTTGATAAGGCTGAATAGAATACAAAATTTTCAGAATCATGGTCTGAATTTGACTTTCCTACTTTAGAAAATGATGCTTGTTGTTTTGATCTGTCAGAGCACTTCATTGCATAGTGCCCATATCGATCACATCTAAAACATTGTACTTGAGAGATGTCTTTCCTCTTCTTGAATGATCCTTTTCCATGGGAATTTCTCTTTCTCTTAAATGATCCTTTCCTGTAAGATTTTTTCTTACCCCTTTTATTAGATGATGTGTTGAGCACTTGAATGTACTCATCTATGGATTTTTGTTTGTTTTCTTTTGTTGAGAGTCTTGTTTCCTCTTGAAGGCAGTCTGTTCTTAGCCTATCAAACTTGGGGAGTTTAGATCTCACACTTATTCCTTGAACAAATGACTCCCATGAGTTTGGTAGGCCTCCTAGTGCAATTAGTGTCAACTCTTTGCTATCAATTTGATATCCAATTGTAGATAATTAATCCCTTAGTTCAATGATCCTCATGAAGTATGCATTAATAGTTTCTCCTTTGTTTATTTGGACATTATTGATTTGCCTCTTTAATGCAAGAGTCCTACTGGTGTTGTTTATCTCATAGGTGCTCTCAAGGGATTTGAACATTAGATATGTAGTTTCATGTTTTGCTAGAATAGGTACTATGTGGTCCCTAACTGCATCTACTAAGATTTTCATGGCTTTTTCATTATTCTCAATCCATTGAGTTTTCTCAAGATCATCCTCTGGTTCCCTCTTGTTTTCTCTCACAAATGAGTCTAACTTATTTTATTTGATAATCATCATGATTTTGAATTTCCATGAGGTGAAGTTGTTTGCTCCCTCAAGACGATCTTCAAATCTGATCATACTTGACATTATGAAGAATGTGATGTGAATTCGATTTTTCAAAAATAGGAATTTTTTCTAAGTAATCTGATATCTAGATTTGATTTGGATTCACTCAACTTGGCTCTGATACCATGTAAATGTTAATCAAATCTTATCAGATTGTATCCTAAAAGAACCTATGGAAATTCTAAGTTTGAAATTTTGTTCTAGAATTCTAAGTCAGATTTATTTCTTTTGTATCAAATGTGTTGATTGCAGAAAATTTATAGATTTTGATGTCTTGCAAATAAGGGAATGAAGTCCCATTTATATGTGGGAGACATGCCTCAAGGAGAGACGCGTCTCATGAGAGGATGTGTCCCTTGAGCACACGGGCTCCCTTAACAATTGAAACCATTCGGTGTTATCCATAGACTAAGATGTGTGTATTTAACAAACAACAATCATCTAATATGAATTCCGATTTATCCATTTGCAAATTTTGATCGTCATCATTTGAAATTCAAATAACTTATTTGATGGTTTTATATTTTAAGAATAGTTTGGTTAAATATAAATGATGATGATGCATGAATGCAATCATCATTTATATCTGACCGAAGCTATCTTAAATCAACAGTTATGATTTGAAAGGTTGGCAAGGCAATATCGTTTTGAATGAAATCTTGCTTGGAAATGTAAAAAGACTAAGTAATATATGCAATATGTTTTGGTTGATATTTTCTAATGAAATTCTATGGAAATTTTGGATTAGAAGAAATGAGGAAAAGTATCAGGGCTCTAAGAGGTTTCTTATTGAGTTCTACAAGAAGCTCATTTTTAAAAATGTTGCCTCGTAGGTCACCATGCAAGTAGAGGTATCAAAGCATAATTTTTGAAACTACTTGAAGATGACACAGTAAAGACAAGCACTGTTGAAACTAGGTATGAGCCACTCTTAAAGGTATGGCCAAACTGCTGAAGGAATACAAGCAAGACCACATTGTTGAAGCTATGTATGGAAAAATAGATAGTCAACCCCAAACGAGTTATCAAAAGAAGGTTTTGAGCATGCAATTGAGGAAATATCTGCTATTTGTTCAAACTTAGAGCCTACTATGGGATGAAGACATTGACGACTTAACATTTCAAAAAAATATTAAAAATTTGGTATATACTTGTTGAGTTTTAGGTTGTATTCCTTGACTAAGAGTTGATACCATCAACAATGGATACTTATGTAATTGTTTTGACTATATTCAATATAAAAAAATATTCAAAAGAATGTTTTAAAATAAACTAATAAATGAACAAATTTGCAATAATTACACAATTATATCCATCCATAGTACATAATTAATAACGTATTTCATTCCTTTCAACATCATTTAAACAAATAAACTTTATTTATTCTTCTAAATAATTACAGATCAAATATAAAATAGAAACATACCATTCCAAGTGAAACCCAAAGATAGTTTTAAATCTTGTTGCTTCTATTGTGTTGAAATAAATAAGTAGCAATTACAGTCCAACAATCTTCACTGGTGTATGGAAAACCATTGTCTTCAAATTCACTTCCTAAAAATTGATGCAAAAAAATTAAAATGCAAAAATCTGGAAAATATGCCTAACCTATGGACCTCAATTATCACTTCAATTTGTGTACCTTTACAATGAGATATTTTTTACATTATATAGAATTATTACATTGAAATTCCCTCCAAAAATGAGATACATGCAACCAAAAAATTTGGGCGCCCAACATGCAAATCCAAAATAATAGGGAACACTAGACTGAATTGTAGATGATGCTCATTGTAATTGCTTCTTCAAGAAATTGGTGCCCAGTTTCTCATGCAAGTTGTTAACTAACTTTAGTTAAACTATTGTGCCCTCCTATTTTATAGGAACATTTCAAAACAACATCTTTGAAGTCACAACATTCCCTTTTCAAAATTCAAAATTCAGCTTCTCTTTTGTTGCTTGTATTCTTCAAAATGTGCTAACACTTATGTTAGCTCTTCCACATTTGGCCCATCAACCCATTCAAGCTAGAATTTTTTCTTTTCAAAACTAGCGACTGCTTTTTCTATGTCATTCTTCATATGATGAATATCATTCTTTACCCATCTTACATCAACCTTTATGTTCACCAGTTATCCAAAACTATCTCTTTATAAACATTTTTAGAAATAATCTCTGCTTCCAGTTTATTATTCTAGGAATCCTTAATTGCCTATAGAGTGTCCAATTTGTGTGTACCTAGCAATAAAAGATCTGGACTAATGATGGTAATAGTAAAGCTTTCAGAAAAAGAAGAATCCTCATACAGATCCTTTTGCAGCTTTAGTAATATTATTTTATGTTCTATTATTAATTTCATCCTAAATAATATGATCTTGATGCTTCTGTCCACAAAAATTACATCCTCTTTGTCCAAAATTGCAGATTGGTCAAGCTCTTCTACACTCATTTTTCTTAACTCTTTCAACTTCTTTAAGTCTATTATGTACTTTTCCTCTTCATCTCATAAATTATTGGTATACTGTTGCAATTGCTCCTCCAAAGAGCAAGATTATTCATACTACTTATATCTTGAAACAAGAAGTTCATCCATTTCTATCATGAACTTCTCACACCAACAATAAAAAATGTGAGTTTTCTTCTTCATGTCATTGAGGTCATCAACCTCTTTTCTACTCATTAAGACTGGAGCCTCTGGCGATGATGGTTGCTTTGAAACCAAAGAGGAAAGATCTCTCAAAAATATCTTTACCTGTTCCAATTGAGCTTTGAGTTCATCCTTCATCTACTTATCCTTGATCATTCTTGACTTTACATAATTGACCAGAAGATTAAAGGATGCAATCTATTCCCTCAGGGTTTGTGTACCCATATTGATAGTTGACAACTAATAATCAACTATCTACAATTTTCTATCATCTTTGTCCACGATGGGGGTAGCTATCTCATAAATTATTTCCCCTGCATCATTTAATCTAATGGAGTGGAGAGTTTTGGATTTCTTCTTTGGTTTGGTCCTCTCCACTTCCACTACCATATTCTTCCAACTTAGTGGTTGTACAACCACTTGTTACCTTTTCTCCAAATTCAATTTTAACCACATCGGAGCCCCTATGGAAGTAGAAACCTGTTGCTCTGCTCTCAGAGTCTCCTTTGGTTGTTCCTCCATGGACTTTTCCATCTCAATTATTTTTGAGGAAGGATCCTTTTCTTGTTTATTCTTTTCTTGTCGAGCCCTTTCTTGTTCAACTCTTTGTTGCTCAGCTTGTTGTTGTACACTCTCAATTAGTTCTTGTTGCTCCTCTATGAGAACATGTTCTATGTCTTCCTCCTTATCAGCCTCAATGTTAGGAAACTCCCCATGAAATTCTTGGGTATCCTCCTCTTGATTCTCCTGTTCTTCAAAAGTTATATCCTTTCCTATCATTTGCTCTTTTGAATGTGTTCTTAGAGGAGATTTAGGTTTTACATCCACCTGGTCAATTTTTTTACCTTCTTGTTCAACTTCAGGTTGGGAAGGAGATTCTTCCACATCAATAACATTGGTTTCCTCTACAACGTCTTATTTTGATGCAGTGACTGTGGCAATAGTAGAGAGAGGCTCTTCCGCAGTGGTCTCTTCAATGGGGCAGACTTGAGAAATGTGCATTACTCCAAGCTCGGAGACTACTCCTATAGAGGAAGCCATGTAAGTAGTTGAAGTAGTTTAAAAAGCTTCAACCACCCTTTCCATTGTAGGCTCTTCTTCCTCAGTTGTCTAGGGAGGTTTCTTCTTCTTTAAACTCTTGTATTCCTTTTGGACAGAGGAAGAAGTTACTTTTGTTGAATCCTTTATTTCTTAGCAGGTACCCCTTTCCCTTGATAATTTTTAATTAGAAGCTCTACCCATGAGATACTTCTATCCACAACTATTGCTAAAACATCATCAATTGAGCAACCTTCCTTTTCCATCCAATTAATGGGATCCGATACCTTGGTACCAATTCTCTGTATGCCATACAAGGGGTCTAACGTCTGACCATCATCAGACAATCCTTTTGGGATATCTTCCCTACTTTTAAAGTCTCTCATTTGAGGGATTGTTAGTCTATCATAGCCCCTCTTCTGCACCTCAAACTCATCTTTCAAATCTACCAAGAAGTCTTCAATGTTTGGCTCATGGTGCAAGAATAGTGATGCATAGAGGCCCTTCATCTAAACTCATCTTGCAAATCTACCTGGAAGTCTTCAATGTTTGGCTCATGGTGCAAGAATAGTGATGCATAGAGGCCCTTCATCTTTCCTTTGGGATTTTTAATGGCGTAAATTTGTACCTAGTGCAATTTCCCACTATATTACCTCATTTTAGCCTTACAAACTCGATAGTGCAAAAAATCACCATATTTGCCTTCATTTTCATGTGTGTCCTTGTCATTTTCCATTGGTTATGGAATTTCTATCGAGGACACCCATGCATCACACAGATGTCTACGTGCCGCACTTTTATCCTAACAGGATTCTTGGGTCAGTGGACATTGAGTTGTTATGATTCCCTGTCAATTTATGAGTTGTAACATCCCTGTGAATATTGACCACCTAAAAATGGTCCTCTATCTCCAAATTATCCTTTTAAACATATATCTTACATTTCCATTAACTCTCTCTAGCTTCTACCACTTCATACTTCACTTCTATTTACTCGCTCGCTCTCTTCACTTCACTTCTACACCATTTGTCTGCTCCTATGCTATTTTTATTGCATGTTGTTGAATCTTTACTCCATTGGTGTGGTTATCTTGCTCTTCACCTTCCTCTCTCAGCTAATCAAGCACATAGAAAGGAGGGTAATATCTATCTATTTACTTATTTGCATTATCTTGTTTGTAGAGTAGCATTTAGATTGTCTTTGCACTCTACATTTTGTGTCTACTCTCTTTACTTCTTTATCATTTCTATATATTTTGGTCTATTGGTTGTTCATGGAGGTGGAAACACCAAAATGGGGGTGTAACTTAGGCAAACTCCAAAACACAACCACAACATTTTCTCATTGCTTTGTGTGTAGGTACAATTTGTTCATCAGGAGCTTGTTGGAGAATTGGACCTTCTATGAGTTTGTCTTCTTATTCTTCCATTTTCTTCATCATTTCACTATTAGAATAGTTTATCTTTCCAAGTTATAATATTCTTCTTGTTGTTTTCTTCATTTCACACATTCCTTCATATTTGTTAAGTTGTCAAACTAGAACTCTTAGGTTGTCAACACACCCTGCGCATTTCATTCTACAAGCTTGACTCTTTGTCTATATGAGATGCCAGCATGCATCTGAGACTACAAGGTAGCATCCTATAGTCTGACCCATGTGCTAACATCCTCTAATCAAGAGTCAATCGGTCTACAATTTGAGACCTCTGTCATAAAACATAAAGAAACCAGAGTCCAATTTTCCCTTCCTTTTCAACCTATTAGGTAGTCTAAGGTAGTTGAGGGAAATCTGCTTCCTTTAGGCTCTTCTGTGTCCTAGAGACTTGGGAGTAGCAAATACCCTCTACATTTTGGTGAATCCGACATGAAATTTCTCCTTTTCATTTCTTTGTGTCATTTTTTTTTCCCTCAAGTCTTGGGTGTGTCTTAGATTAGTGTGTCATGAATCTTTTATGAGCCTCACAACCCAATCTACAACCTCCAGATTCATTTTCAGAGGAATCCTTCGACACAAAAGAATGGAACCTAAGAAGGTCACCTTTGGTCAAAGTGGTCCCTCTTTTGAAGAATTAGTTTCAGGGATGTCTACTAGATTTTACAGTCCCTTTGGGGAGGCTTCCACTCATATTCCTACCCCCTACTTCTTGTACCTCCTTTTCAGAGGAAGATCTTGCTCTTGAGGTCCTTGTGGAGCAACTTCTTCCCCTAGAAAGAAGGCTTGAGGAATTTGAGAAGTATTTGGAAAAAGATAAAAGTATTGCTCAAGTAGCAACTATTGTCAATAGATTAAGAGCCATGGTGGACAAGGATCAAAGAGGTATATAAATTCTCTGAGGTCTCATGGATATTGTAGATACCCATGTCCCAACCTACAATTCTAACTTGGGTGCTTCTTGTTATGTTAGTTCTGAGACCACTGCACCACAACAGTGTCAGTATACATGGCTGAGACTGGTCCTACTATCAACACCACCTTTGTATCTGGGCAGGTCCACATTGTTAAGGTAAACAAGGTACCTTTAGGCTTCAATTCTTCCACCGCTAATGCTTCTACTTCTGGTGGTACTTGAATCAATACTAGTCTTGATGTCAAGGGCTCTATCGGTATGAGGGCTAGTGGCTCTGGTGGTGGTTCCTATGGTCCTATCCCATCCTCTAATCTTGTCTTGAATGCTTTATTACAAAACATGGGATGAATGCATAACCAGTTAGTGAACCCGGCCAGCTCTCTTGAGCTTAACCCATGTTCCAACCCTTCTTTCATTGTATTCCTTTGTCTATTTCCATCTTGAACACTCCTATCCCTTAGGGGATGGAGATTCCTAAGTTTTAAAATTATAGTGGTCATGGAGACCCTCAAACGCATGTGTCAGCATTCAATGCCTTGTGCATTGACTTCTTCCATTATGATGCTTTGATGGAAATTTTTTTTTCACATTTCCTTAAGGACGTTGCTCTTGATTGGTATTATTCCTTACTGGATAATTTTGTCTTCTTGTTTGATCAACTGGTGAATTAGTTCCTTAGATAGTTCTAGTATAACATTGGGCTGAGGATGGCATTCATTGATCTTGTCCAATGTAAGGAGGAGGACCATGAAAAGGTTATTGACTTCATTGCTCATTATCAAGCACTATTTTCTTAGATTTCTTTTCCCTTTCAGACTCTGATGTCCAAAAGGTTTTCATTGGGAACTTGTAGAAATGGATGCAAGAGAAGTTTTACCTAATGAAGTATCATGGACGGTTGCTCAGTTTGGGGGTTCATCCTCACGCTCTTGTCAGGATAACCGGTCAGTAATGTCAATTTTTGGTGATGCAAGAAAGAATAAGGCCATTGCAAGAATGATATATGCTCCTAAAGGAAAAAAGTATAGGATGCAATAGAAATTTCACAAAGTTATCTGAATCCTATACCAAAGTTCTACAAAAACTATTAAAAGATAAAATTTTAACATTACCAAAGATTCAACATCTCTCTGAGCCTTATCTAGAGTGGTACAACATGCAATAGTTTTGTCAATTTCATCAAGTGCACAGACATGATACCGAGCAGTGTGTCTACCTGTGTCATGAGATTCAGGATCACATTGATAATAAGACTATTATCTCGATAGGAGGAAGAAAAAATATAACAAATCTATAGCTAAGCCTAATAGTGAACTGCATATTTACACAGATCCCTTTCCTTCTCATTCTGCCAATTTGGTCATGCAATCCTCTACATCTTTTAATCTTGTCACGTCTAAGTACATGAACATGGTTTTGTTCTCACATATTCCTCCTATAGAAAATGTGAGTGTTATTACTAACATAAATTTTACCTCACATGATCTACCATTAAACAAGGAACCCTCTCCATTGTATGTTCCTGCTCGGATTAATGGTAACATCGTGACTGGTGTTATGGTTGATCTGACAAGCTAAGTGAGTGTGATAATAGAGGAAACCTTTTTCATTAACACTCTTCATAAGGAGAAGTACTATGAGTCACAGGCCACTCTCCATACTCATGATGGGCTTTCTATTTCCCCTATGGGCACTATTTCTTTGTCAATCCTAGTAGGGCCAAAGGTTATAGATTTTAATTTGTAGTGATTCCATATTCTGATCTATTCAAGGCTAGGTAGGCATTCCATGGCTAGTCTCCATGAATGTAGTCACCTTTGTAGTCCACAAGTGTCTGAAATTCCCCCACGAGGGAACAATGCATGGTGTTCATGATACTGGTTATAAACCACTGGTGTCATGTGGGGCCTCTTCTTTGGATCAATTTTGGCTTGCTCCAGTCAGACCCCTCCCTCCTAGGGGAGATTTATTGTATCAATATTATGTTAAGTATAAGACTAGGGGCTCACCATTGCAATAGTTTTTTTGTGTCTTTGTATGTTGTTTCTATGAAGGCTTCTATGCTAGTGTAGCAGCAAGCTGTCTCTACTTCCCCATCAAAATGGAAGGATAATCTTGATCTCACCTTAGAACCTTCCTCTTCATCTTCTATACCATCTTCTTCTTCTTCTTGGCCCTTGGTCACATCCTCAGTTCCTGCTTCTATGCTTCACATGGGAAGTGGAATGGTGCCTATGTGGTAGAAGTCGAAGTGTCAGGATTTCCAATAGCCTATTCTTCCCACGATTCCCTAACCCACCCTAAATGGAAAGGGGAAGTGTTCCTATGGGGTGGTTCCTACATCTCAGCCCCATGGTCTTAGCGTATTCCTCCACTCACCTCTTGGGTGATGAATGGGAAGAGGCCTGTTGTCGAGGCACTTGTCTTTATTTCTCCTTTTGTCATTTTTTCTACTCTCGTGCCTCCTCTTACTCCCACTCATGAGACCACCCTTCCATCAAAAATAATCATGAAGGATGCTCTCGTAGTGGAGCAACAACCTCTAACCTCTTCTCAAGCCATGTCCTCTAGTGTTCATAGCCAATGTAATCGACTTGTGTATGAATGTAAGTGTTGGCGAAAGTCTCTAGCTTAGGAGAATGATGTCACCCAGATGAACGAGGAGTAGCCTGCTATGTCTACTTCTATGTTCTATTGCTCTGCTTGTTTTTGTGTCCTCTGCTTTAGTTCCCATCCCTTCTGTCTTGCTTTTAGCTCGTCCTGCGGGTCTTGTTGTCCCTCACCCAAAAAGGGTGTAGGTCTTCATCTCTCCCATAGTGGAGCCTTCGCTTCTCATGCCCCTTTTGGACATCCCTCCTTTTTCATAGCCAATTGACATGCCTAATACAAAGGTGGTGTCCTTCGTGGCTCCTTCTAGTTCCTCCTCTGCTTATGCTTCTTTTGTGGGGATCCTACATCCTCCATTGAAGCATAAGTTGGAGGATGATCTCACCTCAAGTGATGGTCATAAAAAAGACTCGCCTTTTATGGAGTCTAGTTTTATTTTGGCATGTGTCATCTGCATAACAAAAGAAGGCAACCCCTTCTTCCCCAAATTTGGTCACTACCCCTCTTTTCGAGGTCGGTAGTGACTCTCAGTTGTCTTGTCTGTCTCCTACTAAGTACATGGAACTCCTAAGAAGTTCATGTTCAACTCAGTGGATGATATCTTGCTTTTGTCCTCATTTTTTGCAAAATTGATGATCTTTGATTCATAGGGGCTCGAAGAAGAAGACCTTGAGGGGACTTCTTCCTTGGCTCTTATCACAAGAGAGTTGGAGGGTATTTCCCTTGCTATCCCTCCCTTACAGGCTTGTCCTCCTTCCCCCTATAATGACCTAGATTGGGAGCAGGATGACCTGTTGGTCGATGAGGACTAGGGTGGTGCCTCCTTCTGCATTTGTAGATTAGTTTTTTTTTTTTTTTGTGTTCCCCAATACTTGTATTTTGATATTTTGTGATCCTACTTGGAGGACTCTTGCTACCCTTGTAGGTACTTGGATATAGGCACGAAAATCTATTGTACACTTCTTCTATTTGTGTCACCTTTCTTCTATGTTTCATAATCTTGATTTTGGATATCAAGAATGATTGAAAGCATTGGGGGCATTTAGGCCTTCTTCCATGTTGACCCAATTTTTTATTTTTCTGTCTTCACATGTCCTTCACATTTTGAGAAATTTTGGGATTGATTATAGTTCATACGTATACTATATTATATCTATCTATCTATATCTATGGATAGTTCTAACCCCAAATTATCAAATCCCCTTGTCTCTTGATTTCTTCATCTATGTTTGTCTGCTTCATGATGCGATTTCAATGTGTTTTCCCTCACATGTGTGACAACATTCCATAGATACATCTCACTAAGTGTTTCATGCTGCAACATATCTCATCATTATTTTCTCCTTAGGATGGCATGTGCTCCTCTAGTAGCACACACCATCCTAGGGGGCTATCATGATTTTCTAATTTACAACAAGGAAAATTCTTTCAAAAGGATTCCTCATGTCTTTAAAATGAGTTCCTTGAAAAAAGAATCCCTTGTTGAAATCCCTCGTTTTCCAAACATATTCTCTCAAAAAGGAATCCTTGATGAAAAGTACTTTCAAAAGGATCCCTTGGTGAAAAAGTCTAAAAAATTTCCTTTAAAAAAAGGAGTATTCTTTCTAAAAACTTTCCTTTCAAAAAGGAGCACTCTTTCTAATGGATTCCTTGAAAAAAATCTTTAGAAAGGATTCCTTGATGATAGAATAACTTGGAAAAAATTCTACCTTTCAAAAGGAGTGTCATTTCAAATGGGTCCCTTGGTGTCTTGATATATTGATAAATGGTCCCCTATTGAAATAACCCCTTCTTGAAAGCCTTCTTTTCAAAATAATTCTTTCGTTTCTTGCAATTTTTGTCTTCTATATGATATTTGATATCTTGTGTCTTGGTGTCTACATCTTATATCTTGGCGTCTAGCTTGGGGGTAGCCTGACTAGACTTGTATTTTCTATGATTGTCCTAAAATGAAGTTTGCAACAGCCATAGACTTATCTTATATATGATCATATTGTGTCTTATGGTTCCTTATTGTGTCTTATAATTGTGTCTATTGTTATTCAATTTTTTTCCTAACATTTTTATTTGTAGCTGACATATTTATGGTGAGATTGTGACTGGCTTCGCAGGATTGAAGACACATGTCCTCTTTGCATCTTGGTGGAGCTCATCCTTCTTCATGTCATGGTATGCCAAAGTGAGGGACTACTTCCTCTACTTAATTGGTATTATTCTATTCAATCTCTTTCTACTTTAGCTCACACATGCATAGACCATATACTCACTAAAGTGGGGGAAAAATGTAATGGCATAAATTTTCACCTGGTGAAATTTCCCACTATATTACCTCATTTTAGCCTTACAAACTTGATAATGTAAAAACCTACCACATTTACCTTGATTTTCACGTGTATCCTTGTCATTTTCTGTTAGTGATGGAATTTCTGTCAAGGATGCTCGTTCATCGTGCGGACTTTTGCACGTCATGCTTCTGTCTTGACAGGATTCTCAGGTTAGTGGACATTGAGGCATTATGTTTCCTTGTCAACCTAAAAATTATAGTGTCCCTACAAATATTGACCACCCAAAAATGGCCTTCTATCTCCAAATTAGTATTTAAACATATCTCTTACATTTCCATTCACTCTCTCTAGTTTCTACCACTTCATACTTCATTTCTATGCACTCTCTTGCTCTCTTCATTTCACTTCTACACTTTTTTTTCTCCTATGCCATTGTTATCACAAGTTGTCAAAGATTTACTCCATTGGTGTGGTTATCTTGCTCTCCACCTTCCTCTCTCAGCTACTCAAACATGCAGAAAGGAGGGTAATATTAGTCTATTTACTTATTTGCATTATCTTGTTCATAGAGTAGCATCCAGATTGTCTTTTCACTCTACATTTTGTGTATACTCTCTTTATTTCTTTATCATTTCTATATCTTGTGGTCTATTGGATATCCATGGAGGTGGAAACACCAAAACATAGCCACAACATTTTCTTGTTTCTTTGTGTGTAGGTACAATCTATTCATGAGGATCTTGCTAGAGAAATGGACCTTCTGTGAGTTGGTATTCTTCTTCTTCTTCTCCCTTTTCTTCATCATTTCACTATTAGAATATTTTATATTTTCAAGTTATAGTATTCTTCTTGTTGTTTTCTTCATTTCATGCATTTCTTCATATTTGTTAAACTGTCAAACTAGAACTCTCAGGTTGTCAGCACACCTTGTGAGTTTCATTTTGCAAACCCAACTCCTTGTTCGTACAAGATGCTAACATGCCTCTGAGACTACATAGTGAAAGGATATAGTTTGACCCATGCATTAGTGTCCTCTAGCTGAGAGCTAGTCGGTCTACAGTCTGATACCACTGTGGTCTTCTCACCTATTTCTAGAAAACCTCTATCATAAAACATGAAGAAACCAGAGTCCAATTTTCCCTTCCTTTTTAGCCTATTAGGTAGTTTGAGGTAGTTGAGGTAAATTCACTCCCTTTAGGCTCTTCTATGTCCTAATGACTTGCGATTAGTGAATCCCCTCCTATATAGGATCAAAGTTATCCCTTGCAATGTATTATTTTATATTGATAGCTTGTAGTTCCTTGGTAGTTGTCTTGAAAACTATGAAAAATGGGTACAAATAGAAACCAAGCTAAATGGGGTATTTCAACCCTCCTCCTTTATGCTTCCCAGAGAATTTCAAATTCACATCCATCATTTGTCAGGAGAATTCAATCAAAATGAGCTTATCATTGTAATGCCATGGGAGAAGGAAAGGTGTTTTGTCATGCCTGAAGACTCTGATGTATGTAGACTTAGGAAACTAGATAAACCATTGTCCCCATTCCCCAACTGAGGCCATGGTTTCCTTTATTATTCAGAATCCTACATCCCTTGTGATTTTGTTGATGACTAGGTACATGAAAGCATATTTTACCCATTTAAAATACTTCTTAGCTACCTTGTACTCCAACTAGGTGTAAACATCCTAGATCTTGTTCTCTCCTTGTCCCTCTCCTCTAACTCTTATGGTTGTCAATCCTAGAAAGTTTCCAACTCTTGTAGTAAATTATATCACATAAAATTACATAAATAATTAATTTTTGTCCCTTACTGTAGTAATTTGAGCATGGATGGTGTTGGAGACATTTTTCCCTTAGTCCAAGAAAACTTCTCCTTTTAGAATGATGTTAATAAAATGGAACGTCCAGTTTTCATAAGTACTAGATTATTCTTTCCCAAAGACTCTGCACAACAAAGTGATTATGTCTCCTACTTAATAATATAAATCCAATCTCTTGAAATTCATAAGAATTTTTTCTATTGACTTCCTTTCTGTCTTCAACCACTTTTATTGAGATACCTCAAGTTCCCACTGACATCTTTCTCATATTATTTAATTGCCTCAACTTCTGTCATTGCTTTCAATCAAGGATATGGATTCAAGTCAAACACCATTCTGATCATTGGTGGGGAGAGATCAATGATCTTAGTGTTTCAAGTATGAAGGTGTTGTCATTGATGTCAACTGGTTATCAACTGGTTGTTTTTCTCATTGATGTCATGGAAACAAGTTATTGATTATATATGTCAAGGATATTGAGAAAATTGTAATAAAAAAGGTTTGTTGGTTTGCTAGTTTGTGCTTCGAGATGTGTTCCTATGCTTGTGTGGTTTAGATATATTGTTAATGGCTATTGATGGTTGCCATATCCATATGTTTGGCTTCTGGATCATTGTATAGTGCGAGATATCTTCAACAGTATGTGTACTATGTTTTTCTATATATCTGGCTATGGTTTGGGAGAAATGTAGTTGCTCTGGATTTCTCTGTACAGTGGTTTTAGGACTTGCAGTTCTGAGAGTAAGCTAATATGATCATGTTCAAGTTAATTTTGTTATCCGAATAAATTGGATCGTGTTAAGGTTGTGTGTGCTCAATTGTTTTATGTGTTTTACACAGGTATTGGTCGACCTTGTATTAAACACTACTTGTGAAGTTCATGGAAGCATGATAAGGTGTGTTGGGACTTATTTAGGTCCTCACTAAGTGTGTGTTTGGTTTGCCCTCATTCTAATTCCATCGTAGAATTTTTTGGTGCTGACCTTTAATTTGAATTTGTAAATGCAAATGGTGTGTAGCCAACCTTGGATGAGTTTCAAGGTTGAAGACGATATAAATATAAGTTGAGATGTTTATGAAAGATACAAGAGCAAGATATATGTGAGATAGATGTGAAATAGTGTGTGTGTGATGCGAGTTTGAGCAGATTAATGCAAAATTCAAGTGGCAAGTTTCTGGAGGCAGTGAGCTGAAGGTGTACTCTATCATTCAAGCATGTTTGCAAGCGTGTGAGAAAATTGTGGTAGAAATCTCCATTGCATTGAGATTGTTTTCTCTCTATAACAAATCTCTTCTATCTTCTTTGTAATTTTGTGGCAGTGAGCCCTTCGGGTGGTTAACCCTCATTGGATACTGATTCCTGTTTGGACAATAAATCCCATTTTGGACAAGTCATGTTTTGGCAGTGAACCTTTTTGACAGTGAGCCTTTGTATTTAGTTTTAAAATTCTTTATATTGTGAGCTAATCCTCAATATGGTTTTTCCCTTATTGGGTTTTCCACATAAATTTGGTATTATTTTGTGTATGGTTTTGCTTCTTTTTGTTTTTACTTTTACACTTAATGATTAATCATATTAGCAGAGTAAAGGATATGTGAATGGTAATTGATCTAACCTCTAGTGGAAGTTTTTAAGGTTAAATTTGCTACAATTGATTCCCCCCCTCTCAGTTGTCTTGTTCAAAATTTGGTATCAGAGCTTGGTTCCTTCTTAACTACTTAAGGAAGGTCCGAGATGGCGAGAAAGATCACTATTGAGTGTCCTAGGTCTGATGGGACAGACTATGCCTTCTGGAAGAAAAATATGGAAGGATATCTGGAATACTATGGATATTATGTTGAGAAATCTTATAAGACTGCATACATTGCTTCTACTAATGGTCCAAGAATAGCTAATGAGATCAAGGCACATAAAGCAAACAATAAGGAAAATTTTATTCTGAAGAATAGTCTTTCACATTTTGAATTAATCAAACTTGTAAATCTGAAGACTGCTAAAGAGGTCTAGGATGCATTGGAAAAGATTCACGAAGGAGATGAAAAGATCAAAGAAGCAAAGTTTGAGAACTTGGAGGAACAATTTGAAATCCTGTGAATGTTTGAAGATGAGAACATTAAATCCTATGTATAGAGAGTGGATGAGTTGGTTGGTGGAATGTGAGGACTTGGTGCAATAGTGGATGAATCCAGGATAGTAAAGAAGATTCTTAGAACTTTCCTTGATGCATATAGTGAAAAGGTATATGTTATTGAAGAATTTGTAGATTATAAGACTTATACTAAAGATCAATTGTTGGGTACTATAACATAATTTGAAATGAGAAACCCTAGCTTGAGAAATGGATTGAAGTCAAAAAATGCTTTCAAGGCTACAAGAGCTAAAGATCCAGATGAAGATAATTTTGATGAAGTGGAAGCTAACTTTGTAAGAAGAATGAAAAAGGGCTCTGATAAGTATCAAGGTAATTTACCTTTCAAATGTTTTAGTTGTGGAGGAATTGGTCATTATGCTTCGAGATGTCTTGAAAGAGCTAAGAAGAACAAACAATGAGAAGGTAAATATAACAAAGGAAAGATGATCAAGAGAGCATATTATGTGAATGAAGATGTTGGTATTTCTGATGAAGAATCTTATTATGGATATTTTGATGATAATGAATTCCTTTTCTTGGCTATAAAAGATGAATCTACTCCTGCTAATACTAAAAGATAGGTGAAGGAAAGTGCTCTGAAGAAAGTTGAAGATAATGTAATCTCTGCTCTTCATGCTAAAAAAGAAAATAATTACTGGGTTGTTGATAGTGGTTGTTCACATCACATGATTGGTGATAAGAGCAAGTTTGTTAAACTTGAAAAATATGGTGGAGGCTTAGTTAAGTTTGGAGATGATACTAGTGCTAAGATTTGTGGGATAGGTTCAGTAAGTTTTGATGGCAAGCATAATACTGATGATTTCTACTATGTTAAGGGTTTAAGGCATAATATCTTGAGTGTTGGATAGATGTGTAGTAAAGGATATAATATTGTGTTCAAGGATGAGAAATGTGAAATAAGGAAAGGATCCAGAATAGTGATTGTTGCTAGAAAGAAGTCAAAAGGAAATATTTATCAACTTAAGGGTATTGATGGAAATTGCTTTATGTCTCAGATTAATGACAGTTGTCTATGGCATCAAAGGATGTTTCATATGATTTTTGATAATACGGTAAGAATCAGTGATAATCTGTGAGAGATTTACCGAGGATTACAAAGCCTATTAATGCTATTTGCAAGAATTGTCAATTTGGAAAGAAATCTAGAAACAACTTTAGGTCAAAGGAACAATCTATTACCGAACTACTAGATTTGATTCATATAGATCTCTATGGTCCTACAAGGGTGAGAATTCTACAAGGTGACAGGTATTTCATGCTTTTGATTGATGATTACTCTAGATTTACATGGGTTACATTTCTTAGAGAAAAATCTGATGCATTCGACAAATTCAAAGCATTCAAAGCTATGGTTGAAAATGAAATGGATATGAAAATCAAATGCTTAAGGTCTAACAGAGGTGGATAATTCACCTCCAATGAGTTTAATATGTTTTGTGAAGCACATGGAATAAGAAGACAGCTGTCTACTATGAGAACTCCTCAACAACATGGAGTTGTTGAAAGAAATAATAGAATGGTTCAAGAAGTTGCTAGATCAATGATTACTGAGGCAAGTCTACTGGAATTTTACTGGAGAGAAGCAATTCACATTGCTATTAAGAGGATATTCAGATATTTGAATGGCACTTTGGATTATGGCTTGTGGTATCCTAGAGATACTGATTTTACACTAAGTGCTTATATAGATGCAGATTGAATAGGTTGTGTTGATGAGAAAAAAAGTACAAGTGGTGGTGCATTCTTTCTTGGTTGTAGATTGGTGTCATGGTTAAGTAAAAAGAAAGATTCAGTTTCCTTGTCCACTACAGAGGCTGAGTCTATTACTGTAGCATCCTGTTGTACACAAGTTTTGTAGATAAGACATACATTGAAGGATATCAAAGAAATGTATGATGATCCCATTTCTATCTTCTGTGATAATACAAGTGCAATTAACATCTCAAAGAATCCTATGATGCACTCAAGGACAAATCACATATCAATAAGGTATCACTTTTTGAGAGAGAAGGTTGTAGATAATGAAATAAAGCTTGAGTATGTACCTACAAAGGATCAGGTTGCTGACATATTTACTAGGCTCTTACTAAAGATACTTTTGAGTATCTCTAGGAGAAGTTAGGGGTTATTTCCCCTCCTTGATTGAACTAGATGAATATGGAGATGCATCATTCTAGTGGGTCTATGGATCTATCTTCTTTCTAGAATGATTTTCAGTGGCTACCTCTCAGGGGGAGCAGGTAGTGTCTTGTGTTGTCATTATGAAATTATTTGGGTGTACCCCTAAGGGGGAGAATTTTGTAATGTTCTTAATGTAAAAGTGGAAAAAAATGTAAAATATATTTTTCCTTTGCCATTGATGTCAAAGGGGAAGAAAGTTTCATTTGAAAAAGGTTATCTACTTAGGGGGAGAAAGTGAAATCATGAAAAAGTGTGTTTAGAGCTATTGTGTTGTCTTTGATGGTTTTTCACATCATGTGTTGTGATTAATGACAAAGGGGGAGATTTTTGCAAGTATGAAGGTGTTGTCATTGATTTTCACTGGTTATCAACTGGTTGTTGTTGTCATTGATGTTATGGGAACATGTTATTGATTGTATATGTTGAGAATATTGAGAAAATTTTAATAAAGAAGGTTTGCTAGTTTGCTCTAGTTTGTGCTCTAGGATGTATTCCTATGCATGTATGGCTTAGATATATTGGTTGTGTTTATTAATGGTTTATATATCTAGTATTTTTTCTTTTAGATCATTGTACAGTGCGAGATATCTTCATCAGTATGTGTATTATACTTTTATGTGTATTTGGATATGGTTTGGGAGAAGTGTAGTTGCTCCAGATTTCCCCATATAGTGGTTTCAGGACTTTCAGTTTTGAGAGTAAGCTAATATGACCATGTTCAAGTTTGTTATCTGTAAATGTTGGATCATGTTAAGGTTGTGTGTGCTCAATTGTTTTATGTGTTTTACATGGGTATTGGCTGACCTTGTGTCAAACACTACTTGCGAAGTTCATGGAAGCATGTTGAGGCATGTTGGGACTTATTTAGGTCCTCACTAAGTGTGTGTTTGGGTCACCCTCATTCTAATTCCATTGTAGAATGTTTTGGCATCGACTTAATTTGAATTTGTAAATGCAAATGGTGTGTGGATAACCTTGGATGAGTTTCAAGGTTGAAGACGGTATAAATAGAAGTTGATATGTTTGTGAAATATGAAAGAGCAAGATAGATGTGAGATAGTGTGTGTGTGATGCGATTTTGAGCAGATTAGTGTGAAGTTCAAGTGGAAAGTTTTTAGAGGCAGTGAGTTAAAGGTGTACTCTATCATTCAAGCATGTCTACAAGTGTGTGAGCAAACTGTGGTGGAAATCTCCATTGCATTGAGATATTTTTCTCTCTATAACAAATATCTTCTATCTTTGTAATTCTATGGCAGTGAGCCCTCTGGGTGGTTAACCCTCATTAGATAGTGAGTCCTATTTTGGACAGTAAGTCCTATTTTGGACAAGTCATGTTTTTGCAGTGAGCCTTTGTATTCAATTTAGGAATTCTTTATATTGTGAGATAGTCCTCACTATGGTTTTTCCATTATTGGATTCTCCACGTAAATATGGTGTTACTGTGTGTATGGTTTTGCTTCTTTCAATTTTTTCTTTTACACTTACTGATTAGTCACATTAGTAGAGTAAAATATTTGTGAATGGTAATTGATCTAATCTCTAGTGGAAGTTTTTAAGGTTAAATTTACTACAACTGATTCACCCCCCCTCTCAGTTATCTTGTTCAACACTTAGTGTCCCAAGGGTCATAACATTTTCTTTGTACTGGATTTTAGGTATCTTTTTCTACTAGAATGAATTCAGGACACTGCACTGCTACTAGGAAGGAGTCTACATGGGCAAGCCCTGAACCGGCTATATTTTGTGCCCTTAGAGTAGCCTCAATGGAGAAGGTATCTTATTTAAAGGCTTTCATGTCAATGTGTCCTAATTTTGTATTAGTGATCTTCATGACCTATGACGTGAATTTAGAAACCATGAGGAATCCCTGGAACTTATACTTCATTGTTATAGGGATTTTATCTGCTTTATTTTTCTTTGCTCTAGGTTCCCTTTGTACACCCTCAAGACCAAATTCTCCACTTGAATAAGACATTTATGAAACCTAAGAGAAGAAAATTTTATTTTGTAAGAACCCTTGAAATTCATTCAAAGAAT
Organism: Sequoia sempervirens; assembly: GCA_007258455.2. Taxonomy (NCBI): domain Eukaryota; kingdom Viridiplantae; phylum Streptophyta; class Pinopsida; order Cupressales; family Cupressaceae; genus Sequoia; species Sequoia sempervirens. The sequence continues at coordinate 39,465,671 of VDFB02292527.1, read as the reverse complement.
TTAGCTTAGAAGATAATCTGAAGTTATGTCCTGTCAGGTTTCTAAACCCTACAGGGACCTCTTTTCACTAGGTAGTTTCAAGCTTTTGGCAAGAATTGGGATTAAGTTTGAACTTATGAATTTTTAGTAAAAATACCAATTGGGACTTGAAAACCCAATGGGACTTAACCTTTAACTACCGGGAGTTGGGGTTAGAAACAGACTCAGGATATGGACCTTTGTTATGAAGTCTGGTTGAAATTCACAATCTTGGTCGGACCTTAAAGTTTTCAGAAGTTTTCCATGGTGGACATTGTCATGTAGTGTAGGAATGTATGTTTGGGTTTTAGAAACCCTAACGGACCAACCACGATGGGGCCTGATTGGGACTTGGATCCCTGATCAAACCAATGATAAGTGGGAGTGAAAACTCAAGTTGACTTGGGACATTGGCTCTTTGGGTCTAATTGGGACTTGGAGTCCCAAATGAACTCTATGATAAATGCCTTTGCGTTTATGCAAACCCAATGTACTATGGTGTGTTAAGTTACAAAGTTCTCGTTGGGAGTTGGGAGTGGGATCGAACGAAGGACTTGGACCCAAAGACAAAGTGTCTCCTTGGGACTGTGAATCCTACAAGAACTAAAGGAACTTCAAAAAAATTTATATTTTAGTAAAGCTTAAGTTTGGGGATCAGGAAGGGAAACACATTCTAGACTTGGATCTTTTAGTAGGGAGGATGCTCAGTTTTTAGGATCCTACGAGGATTTTATTGAGTTTGATATCAATTTAAGCAATTTTATTAAAACCCTAGGCAAGATTTATTTGAAACCCTAAGGGAAACTTAATGCACAGTAGGGATCAAGGACCTCGAAGGCCAAGAGCATGTCAAGATCAAGGATCCCAACTAGAACAAGGGTGGAAACTAAATTCATGGCCCTTTAAAAACAAACCTCAAAAGAGGGGCAAAGCCATATCACACCTAAAATTGGAAAAATCATGAAAACACACAAAAAGGAGAGGAGAAAACAACGAAAATGAAATCCAAGGAAACACAAACACAAAAAGTAAGAAAAAGAACAAGAAAAAAAAGCAAAACAAACAAACACAAACCTGGAAAATGAAAAAGGAAGAACCCATAAATAATTGTCCACACAACACTTCCATAGCCTCAAATCCACTCACTCGCACTCTCTCAGCCTTAAAATATATCAATTAATAGCAATTATGATCAAGTTTCTAGTAGAAATATGCTTTTAAACATTGTAGGCATGTGAGAACTAGACCACCATTAATGAAATTGGTAGGTAGGAAGGAGGAATTAGAATGAATGTTGGTATCAGGACCTAAATTCAACACATCCAATCGGGACTTCAATCCACAAATGGTCCTAGGTAGGAAAAATAAAGAAAGAAAAGTGGGGTCGAGAGTGAGAAACCAACTAGGACTAAACTATACAAGGTTTGAATCTGATCTTGACTTCTAATCCCAATGAAATGAAAAGGCGGGATCAGGGATCCAAAACAGACCTAAACCCTTTTGATAAAGGTTTAAATTATGATTTGGGACTCGAATCCCAAAAAGGAAAGAAATGAGGTGGGGTAAAAAAACCAAACCCAAACCTTTTTGTGAAAGGTCTAAAGTCCATTTCGGGACCCGAAACCCACTAGACACAAACAAGGAAAAGGGGTCGAAAGAGAAAATACTCTCAGGACTAGAACAAAAGACAAGGAAAAAAGGAAAGGAGGTTGAGAAAGAAGAAACTCCTTAGAAAAAAGGAAAGGGAAAACCACAAGGGAAACAAACAATGCAAAATAAAGGGGGAACAATGAAAAATAAGAGGGGGACCCATTTTGGACCAAAAAGAAAATTGGGGTGAGAATGTAGGGCATAACAAATGGTGACTCAATTGGGAAAATGGTTTATACATTTTTAGGATACTGAATCATTTAGTCACCCTAGAATCTTTGGTTTCTAACCATGCCAACTTAGTATGATTAGCCTATGTAAAATGAGAGTGAGTTGAAATCTCATATAGGGTTTGATGAAAACTTTGAATCCATGTGTGTGAATTGATTAGTTCCCTCCCCCAAAGACTTGGTTATTCCAAAAATAACTGTACCAATTCCCAAGCTATGTGAAGTGGGTCATATTGTTATTGTGCAATCATATCCTGAGCATTGCTCTACTTCCAACGAGGCATCTATAGCCCTGATGGAGATACCTCTGGCTTCTTCCAAGCATAGCTCTACTACCAGCCAGACGTCCATAGCCCTAGTTGAGATACTCGATCACCCATATTGACTAAGTATTTATTTAGTTATTTTCCTTTTCCTTTTCTCCTCTTTTCTTTTTTTTTCTTTTTCTTCTTTGATAATTTTTATTGATATTTATTTTATGCCATTCTCAATTCTCAAAAAAGAATTTCAAGGAATGGTTTTGAAACCACCATGGACATCATGACAACATTATGACTCTAATTTTTTCACTCGAATCAAAGGTATAATCATTCTGAGAAAAGCTAGACCTTGGGAGTTTTAATGATTCATTTTGTTGAGTGCTAGATTCAACTGTTATTCACAAGATCACTTTAAATGTTCTCATGTTGCATAGATTTTTATATTGGCATTGAAACAATCATAAAACACAAATTGCAAAATGAAAGAATGACCAAAGTATTCCAAAAATACACAAATCAAACTCCTAGTTATAGTGACCCTAAGCATGCCCTTCACAACCACCCAATCTTCCCCATGGGTCAAAACAAGTCACCCAAAAAGATGAAACGAAGAAAAAAGGGGACAAAAGGATGAACAAAACACAACCACAAAAAAAACAATGTGAGAAAGAAAAGAAACAAAACAACTATGCTACTAATAGATAAGGGAGAGTATTGAGCCTTCATGGGCCAAAATAATGTTTTAGGAACTATCCATTGAAGAGCAATGGGATAGGTTCCCTTGTTAATGTGTTGAGCTGAAAGGAATTCTCTGCAAGGATTTTTGCAAATTGGTAAGGTCCCAACAAGATTTTTTCAAATTTTGGTGATCATCCTTCTTCTCTTTGGCTTTCTCCCAAAGAGAAAAATATTGAATATTCTAAAATATTTGATCTTAGCTCTTTTGTCAAACCAAAATTTGACGGCGACCTGGTGTTTGGAGAATTACTACAAGGAAACATATATTTTCTCTTCTAGGATCAACAAGTTCATGAGCCTGACCTCTACCTTATCATCATCAGTGAAAAACTATTTCATGAATCGCAAGATTAGAATTTGGAGGTGTTAAATAGGCGCAGGACAACTGAGAGGGGGGGTGAATCAGTTGTCACACAAATTCAACCTTAAAACTTTATCACTTATCAAATCTTCAACCACACTATTTTGTTATTAAACATGAGCATGAAACACAGATAATAGAAAGTAAATAAACACAATGAACACCATATGGTGAGGGTTAACTCACAACATAAAGATTATAAACTGAATACAGAGGCTCACTACCAAGGGCTCACTACCCAAAAGAGGACTCATTGTCCAAGTACAAAGGCTCACTGCCTACAAAGGACTCATTGTCCAATAGGGAGGCTCACTACCTATAGATACAAAAGAGAACAAAAGATCCACCACTGCAATTAAAGCACATTTGCAAGATTACAAAAACCTTCAATTCACTACCTTCAACAAACTGAAAAACTACTATCACAACTCATCACACACACTTCTGCTCTTATGATTTGTGGAACACTTTTGTCACTTTGCATCTCACTGTCATACCATTCTTCACAACTCGACTTTCTTTTATACTATTCTCAACCTTAGAAACTTTCTCCAAGGTTAGCCACAATACATCGTTTCATAAATTCAAATTAGGTCAGAAACTCTAAATTCCCACGGTGGAAAGGAATAAGAGTGGGATAATAAAACATATAACCAAGACCACAAATAATATTCTTGAATCTTCTACACACTTTCTTAATTAAATTTTATTCCTCAAATAAAGTGTAAACACTAGGTCGGCCAAACCTAATGAAAACACAAATAATCATTGATGTACACGCTTCCCAACAAGAAGATGACACATGGATGCCACAACATGCTTCATTATACATGAGAATACATCTTAGAATCTTCCAGATACATTTGAAGCAAAAACAACAGGCTTCAATCACTGAATTTCTTTCACCAGTCTATCTGGACTGTGCAAACACACACAAAAATATTGAAACATGATTTCGGGATCTCTAGACTTCAAACCTCTTCGCTAGAGCATAGAAAATAACTTCATCAAGCATATTCCAAATCTGAAAGATCTGAAACAAAATAGAGAAAAATTGCAGAGCAACAATATTTCTCAGTTCACTGAATACCAACTCTGCTAGAACAGTTCACATACCAGTGAATGTAACTTTCACACACCATCACACCAGAAGCTAAAACTCGAGAGATATCACCACTAAATCACCTTTATCAAACCTTCAAGTCTGCACAAGCATAAAATCAACATAAGAGAAATGCATAACACATATCAGAGTTCAATCTAAATACATTCCTTCTTATGACTTTACTTCTTTATTAATTTTCTCAAAAGCACTTGGAAGCTCATCAACACAACATATATGCAACTATATAAGATAGCTCCATCTACTCACAATATCTCAGCAACATCTCAACCATGGGTGGCTTCAGAATAGTGGTTTAAAAATTATATGAGGAAGGAAATTTTGTTTTTTTCCTTTTCCCCAAACTCAATGGGTTTGATCGAACTATATGATTCGACTGAACCTCATCATAGGTTCGACCGAACCCACAAACCCTAAATAAAAATAATCATATTTAAATGGGTTTGGTTGAACATGGGTTCGACCGAACCCCCTTAAATATGACAAAAAACAAAAACATTCTCATTTTCGACTGTCATTTTCACTTTCTTTTTACCAGTTGCTTTCCCTGGTGCGTGCGGCGAACCGAGACTGTGACAGCGAGCAAACTAACTTCTTCTCTCCGGCGAATGCAAACTCAACTTCGTCTCTCCAAACTTCATCAACCCGACTTGCATATCGAGCACTAGGTATGTGAAATTTGAATTTTGTAGAGTTCAAAATGGATTTATTTGTTAAATTTTGAAACCCTCAATGCGAATTTTTTCAAATTTTTTTCAAATTTGTTTAATTCAAATTGTATTTGTTTGAAATTTTTTAAAGCTTTTTCAACATACACTATTTTGCTTCCCCATTTTGCATACATTTTTATGTCCTATGTGTAAATGAAATATGCCTTCCCATTTCAGCAATCAAAGCTATGGATAGCTTGCTCCTAAATGGAAAGACCAAGTGAAACATATATAAGAAATTAATAGCATATGGAAACAAACAATATAAAGTTATGAAGTTCAAATAGAACCACAAATTGTATCATTTGTAACATTAAAAATGTCCATCTCTACACATTTTTTGTGGTAGGTAGGTATTGCACAATAAGATAGAGGATGTAAATTGATTAAGACTTGGATACTAGTATTTTAAAAGGAATTTGAGGTGTGGAAACACTTCCCATATTAACCTATCAAGAGATAAATATGCAAAATAGATTTAATTTTAGTTACAAGAAAAATGTATAAATTATAAATTTATAACATAATTATGTACATGGGAAAATCCTCTTGGAAGAAAAATCCCACAACCAAAAACATGAACCAATTATATTATTTGATAATAATATCATTTACAATAAAATATTCATGTGCATACCCTTATAGTAGTATCATCAACATGTGAATATGGAGTAATTTCTAGTAGCATGATGATACCTACAAAATCATTATGCTTTCTCCATCTCAAGCACCCATAAATAGGAAAAATTTAAACCATAAACCAAGTGTGGTTTACCAAAACCATGAGCCAAAATAATGACCTAAAAATGGCACCAAATTTGGCACAAATTCCAACACCATATTCCTTGACTTGGTTTATAGGATGTATTTAGAAAATGCTTTACATCTTGTCAAAAAAATTCAAATCCTCCTCCTCATAACCGACACTCCATTTTTGACATATTCAAACCCATTATTTAAGATGATCTTGATGATTTTCATAATTCTAATCAATATTCTAGTGTAACCCCCCTTTTTTATTCTCTTATGTGTCATATAACATTTCATAAGTAATTCCCATCTTACAATTTCATACAATGCTCTTACAACTTCTTAAATATATAAAAGGGACAACCCTAGTTCAATTAGGATTATTTAATTATTATCACCTACATCCATTCATTACATGTTATTAGTTTTTAGTTGCACACATTATTAGGAAATATGCATTGTCTAAGCAATTGGGGTATATTGCATGTTTGAGAGTGTTTTCCTTGATCTTTTATCTAGTTAAATTAATATCCTTTAAAATCTTGTTTTATGGAGTTTTCATCTTAGCTCTAATATGGCTAGCAAATAAAATGACGATTGAATCATTTTTTGATATAATAGCTAATGACAACCATATAAAGAGCCACATTAAAGAAGATGAAAAATAATGATCAAGACTATGATTTAGATACATATGTTGCTAAACAAGATATTTTCCTAAATTGATAATTACGTATTGATGCACCTCTCCACCCTAAATATCCTCACTCATTGGCTAGTAATTTATATAATGTATTAGGTGGCTATCCTTAGGGAATTAATACTATTCATAATATTACCACTCTAATGGATTTTAATAATGTTGTACCCTCTATGCATCCATCTACCCTTCATCCTCTTATAATGATTCCTCCTATCATACTATAGTTACCACTTCCATGGGATCCACCACCCATGTCCTACCGCCTTTCTCTCCACTAGTATTTTTCTTATCTCCCATCCTTTTATATATGTTCACACCATTGTTACTACTAGCACTATCCTATATAGATATGTTCTTCATACCATTCCTCCTTATCCTATGAAAATCTAACCTTATAGTGTAACTTCTCCTTCCATTACCATGTCATTACCTTTCTAGACCTTCCCCTCTTTATACATTCTCCTTTTTATCCTACACTACTCCTACCACTAATATATCCCTATATCTTGGATATACTATTGAAGAAATTTAACCGACTTTCAATATCGCAAAAATTAGACCCATATTTTTAAACGTAAAATGTGTATAATAATTTAGCACAATCCATGCTTCCTAATTCAACTTCACTAATATCTATCGAATTAACTTAGGTTCATTACAATAAGATAATCATATAGCCATAATTAGTTGTCAAGATAATGGTAAAGTTTTCAATAGCCATATTTATCCTTCCACATGCCACCATTAGACATACACATAAGATTCATGAACATCCATACCTATGAGCATCCAAATACAAGAAATATAACTATATATCATGCACATCATCAACATACACATAAAATATCACACCCATCATCAACACAACTAATAGTTCCAATATCATATTATCTATGTTCTCATACAAATGTGTCTTCAAATACATCAAAGCACTCATGAGTAAATCCACTTTGCAGAGCATACACACAACTAAAAAGGTGCCCCTAAGGTATTTGTCTCCTATATCTATCCTCTTAGCCTATCCTTCTCTATGGATATGTTCCACTCATATCTACCACCCTGAGGTGATCCATGTCTCAATCCTTGTCAAGGTCACTCCTCCTCTCTACCTATATCCTTTCTCAATGAGCTAGATCTATCACTGCTACTCCCCAAAACACCTACATTTAAATATTAAAAAAATGTTTAATAAATCATACAACATTGATTAAAACTAACTAAACAATGAAAGCATTTAATACTATAACACCTTATGAATTATATTGAATGTCCCCACCTTGAAATTTATAGCCATCGATGTCAATCACTTATTCATACTATAGCTTTGTTCTCCAAAACACCTACATTTATATAAAAGTGAATTTTTAAGAAAAATAATATTTCGATCAAACTTTTTGTTTACATGAATCTTTGAAATTTATTTAGTAAAGGTCTCATTTTGTACATCTTTAGTAATTGTATAAAAATTTGGAATTTTTGGTTAATGTCTTATTGGAAAACCATTCATTGAAATTTTTTGCCCACAACCAAATGGTTTGTGATGACCTCTTGCCTTCAAGAATTTCTATTATGCTCATCAATTTCAAACCATTTTGGGGTTCTTGAATGTTTTTAAATTTTAACAAACTCATTACAAAAAGATGGATTTTGAATTTCTTTTTCTTCTTCACAAAGGTTCTCTCTTCTTATGTAATTTGGAGACACATTGAGTTTCATTGGTTCATGTGAGCTATCAATTTAATCATTGTTATCAACAAGTCGATTATTGAGTGCAATTTCAATGTCATAGGGTTCATATCCACATTAGTCAAGAAATTGTTGATGTATCTTCTTCTTCTTCTTCTTCTTCTATGATGCTACTCTTATCAATAGGTGTTCCATCAAATTTTACAATATTTTCACATTCATGTTCAACATTTTTATTTTCAATATTATTGTCACTTTCATTTTTTAAACATTTCATTATATTGAACATTAAAATATCCAATTTAAATGTCATTTAAGGGTAAATAAGGACCTTCATCTTCTTTCAATAATTAACATTAGAAATTAATACTTGGTTCATATTGTATACCCACCTCCCAATGGTCTTGGAATGGATGCATTTAGATGGAGAAGGATTTCAAAAGGCTCATGGTACTTGTGGACCCCTTTAGCACATGAACTTTATTTATGAAATTTGGTCTTTTGTTGTTGGCTTCTAGTATGAATGTTATCTATACTTGGTGGAATTCTTAGTTGAGACTCTCAATATTCCATTGTTGGTTTCTAGTGTGATTATACAATATGCTCGCCAAACTGTATTAATTTCTAATGTTAATTATTCAAAGAAGGTTTTGTTTCATAAGAAGAGACCTATGTTCACATATTCCAAGGCATGTTATTATCCACAATGCATGACACTTCTTCGTGCATCTCTACCAAGTTCTAAATAGATATAGATCTGCCATTTCCATGGAGGAGATTGATGATTTTGTACTGATGTATTCAACCAATGTTCTTTTGTAACATGTAATTAGCCAATTGGTCATTTGTACTAGGACCTCACTGGTCTTTTTTATATTTTGTAAAATTTGTTACTCGGATTGCAACTGGGGGTTTTCTTGCTGGTTCTTTCCCGCCAGTATGTCCGCCTGAACCAGCTATATGTAAAATATTATATATAAATAAAATTAGAAGTGGTCTCCCACTTTTTCTTAAAAAAAAAGGTTCTTGTAAATTTCCACATCTTTTTCCTTGACATAGTTGCTATTTCTTAAAAGATTTCTTATGATTTTTCATAATGTTGACCAGTCAATACTTTACTGTAAATATTCTATAGTCATGTGCTCTTAAATGTCATAAGAATATGTCATAATTGTAAGTTTTAGAAAAAAGAATATGATATGATATGGTGGAAAAAACCAAGATACAAGTTGGTTTAGTTCTCATAAACTCTCTAAAAAATAATTGAATTCCTACATCCTAACTAGAAATACCATGAGGGGTTTAGATCCCATTTTAGACAAAAAATATTCTTATACTCATCACTAGTTCACTTGGACCAACTAAAGAGATGGTGAACTAAGGGAAACTTAGTTGTATTGATAGATTAAAACTTAGTTATTTCTCTTTCCATTGTCCCCTCTCCACAAAACACCCTTATTTAAGTAGATTCTATTAAACCTATCTCACATATCACCTCCCAATTCTTTAAACTTTTCAAACTTCTTATTCCTCATACCTAATAATCTATCCTTCAAGCTCAACACTTCCCACCTCAATCAAATTGATCACCTTGCTTGCCTAATATCCCTTTGGTTGATGTTCCTAGACCTCATCAAAATGGTAAGTGGATACAATTGTGGAATGATGCGATTAAATCTATTGCACTACCTTACTATGATCTTACAATAAGAATATGGCTAGAAAGAGATCTAGAATGGAAAAAAAATATGGATCCAAATAGAAAAAAAAAACTTGTTTTGGCTTTAGCACTTACTAATAAATTTTCTACAATGAGTGGTTGCTTTCATTGAAATAAAACTTAGAAGATTTGAACTTAATTGTGGTAGAGGATCTCAATTAAGAGATAGGCTACATTGGATGAAAGGATATAAGGGATACAAATTATTTTTTAGTTATCTCAAACATATTTACATTCTCGAGAGTGGATAATATCTATCGTTGATCAAGAGAGGTAGTTCCATGACAACTCTAATGATATTAAATCCATTTTCCTCCAACATTACAAATAATTTTTAATTGATCTAGTTGAAGGAGATCCACATCAAGATATAGTGAATAATTATGGGCATAACAATTATATTTTTTTTAACATATATAATATGTATGGTTGGATTAGTGAGATATTTATAACAAGTATGCAATGAAGTCAAACTTTATTAGATTTGATTCTTAATAAATTAGTTTTAACGATTCAATTTATAGCTTTATGCAATCTATAAGTTTAAATAGTTTGATGGTATCTAAACTTTATACATATAAAAATATGATAAATGTTTGATTATTTTGCTTTCCAATCTATAATTTTTTGATGTTCTTGGCTATATAATTGAAGTTAATTTATGTTAACAACTATTAGATTAAATATTTTTATCCCCAATTATTTTCAAATAATTTTATACTAATCTTTGTATTCTTATTCTTTCTTTCATCGTTTCATTTAAAATTTGAACCATTTAAGGATGCTATGTTATAGATTATAGTTGTCTTCCAATTCTTTTTAAATTGTTAATGGTATGAAAATATTATTGATGAGTAGACAAATTATTACAAGTTCTATTTTAGATTTGTATTCCCTTTATCTAGATATATTATTTACCAAAGTCTCATTGCTCTTTTAGGTGTACTGTATATATATATATATAAAACATGGAAAATGCAGATCATGTTCCACCTATGCCAGATTCTTTGTTTGTAAATACTAGTAGTGAGATTAAAAAATTGAGAGATTCATTAGCACAGGGTGCAAACCCGGGGATATATAGTGAACCATGCATGTTAATATTGCATAGTCTAGAAAAACTAAAAGATGAACTTGAGAGGACTAGTGCATATTCCCGGATAGAGTGATGCTATTCTTTCCCACATGTGGGGAGAAGTACATGGTGACGCTTCTCCTTAAACAAATACAAGATAGTGTCACCAAAGAAATGATAAAAGCAACTTGTTTTCCATTTTATCAAAATGTGTGTAAGTTAGGGGATACCAGGTCACTAGATGTGTCGATCATGCTATGGCCTCATTGATCTACCCACGATTTCTAGCACATGGTCTATACCCAAACAATGACTAGATTCCATTGTATTTTGTTCAGTAGTTGTATGCTGAGGTCCATTTGGGCCTCAAAGTTAACTACCTGGACATTCCACCATATGCTGGTTAGGGGCGTGGTAGGATTGCTGATAGGCCCACCTATCATCAAGAAGATAGACCACCCCCAATGTTTAGGGTATTGGTTGGTGACAGGTCTCCTACTCTCACCCTAGCTCTAGCCCCCATAGCAGATGAGGTTGTCGTTGCTTCCCAAAAGGAAGCAATTGACATTGTAGGTGACATTGAGGCTGCCACCACTAGGATATTTGATGATCGTGTAGGTCAATATTTGATGTCCAGACATTCCCGATCCACACCATTTTCAGCACAATGGACCACCATGGATCCTTTTATAGTGTTCGGCATCCCTACTCCTACATAGCTTGATGCACTTACAAGAGATATGTCACGCATGACTCTGCATTGTTTGGCTGAGGACCTGTTGGAGGCATATGCCCACATTGCATCAGAAAATGGGATTGGTATAGAGCATGTTAGAGAGCATTTGAGATGCAGAGGTCGTTCAATTCCAGGATCCCATCACTCTCATCCGAGCACTAGTGCGCATCAGGATCCACCTACAGTTCATATGGCAGTTGCATAGACTATGGGTTTTACTGATATGTTGATTGGTTCTGGTTCATCATCACCGATGCCATCTCACCTTCATAGTCCTCTACATTCATCATTTATGGCATGACATGGGATAGATCAGATGGATGCAAATGTTGATTCGTTGCTTGATCGTTTGGTGGATATGGTGGAGGTGACTGTTTCAGAGGACTTAGGTCATCCGATATTAGATGATGTGCATGTATGTGTGCATGTGCATGTTTCAATTCTTTTTTCATTATTTTTTAATTTTTTTAACTAGATATTCATGTAAGTTGATATATATGTGTATATATATTGTTACAGGTGGACATACCTCATATCACTCCTATCCTTGGTCTAGATCGTGTGCATGATCGATGTGACTCTGTGGATGAATCTGCTGTCAGTGGACATGTGAGTTTTACATTTTTATATAATCACACGTGTATATGTACATGCAATATATTTATGTATGCATAGATCTAGATTGATATTTAAAAATACAAGTTCATTTAAAAATAACTTTCATAAAATTTATTTAATATAAATTATATGTATTTAACACATCTTGTACACAATTTTATTTGCAAGGCTCAACACATCCATCAGAGCAGGACTGTTCTCATTCAAATGGCCATTCGTCTAGGAGTAGACATTCATATTAGGCCATGCACTCTAGATTTATGATCTTTATCATATGTATTTGATTATATGATGATATTTAATAGTATTTGATATTTTATGATCTCTAACTTACATTTGCTTATATGATATACATACATTTGCTTATTTGTTGATCTTTAGTATTCGACATTTGATGATCTTTAATTTACATTTTGCTTTTATGATATGTACATATATTTTCTTATATGATATATACATACATTTGCCTCTTTGCTTATAATATGTGTTATGTTTATATGTATTGAATCCCTTTACATGTATGTACTTGTGTTTGCTTATGGTTTAAACATGTTTACACATAATATATGTATGCATTTGCTTTAAATATTCAATATACATACATGTTTTTTTATTTTATGATCTCTTACAACTTACATTTCCTTATATTTAATATACATTTGATCTCTAGTAGAATTTTAGGGAAATCAATGCCACTTTATAATTAAGTTCATTCATGTTGATCACAATAAATATTTTTTTAAAAATGACTTAAGCAACATGAACCATTGAGTTGAGAACAAGATATAATCTTTTTGACAAGTAACTTGAAATTCAATTCAAATATAATTTTAAGAAAATTCAATTCAACCATTGAGTTTATATCTTTTTGACAACTATTAACTTGAATTATTGACAAGTAACTTGAAATTCAATTCAAATATAATTAAGAAAATTTAATTCAAATTATACCTCTATTATACATTTTCGACAACTAACTTGAAATTCAATTCAAATATAATTAAGAAAATTCAATTCAAATTATACCTCTAATATTTATACATTTTTTGACACTTTACCAAAATTCTAAACTTACTAGATATGTTGTGCATGCCTATGAATTAAATATGTTCAACAAACTCCACAATGAAATAACTTGTTTTATTTACTACTTGATTCATTTAAACTAGGATCTAGTTATTCCATGTACACTTGAATAATTTTGATTCACTTGGAGCGCAGATTTTGGAGAAGAAGTTTTTGCACATTTATCAAGGAGGAAAATATTGGAGCTTCGACAACTTTTCATTTTATCAATCAAGGAAAAATTTGGAGGATAATTTAACTAAGTTGGTAGAGGACTTGTTTAGAGTCATCTTTAAGTTGAAAGAAAATGGGACAACAAAGAAAAAGAAAAAATGCGTCTCAAAGAAAATTGTCAAAAGTGACTAAAACTTGGGAAAATTATCATAGAAAGAAACAAGGTACATGCTTGTTTCTTCTCTCTCTCACTCTCAAGTGTGTGTTTAGTACTTTTACTTTGAAGGTTTCTAACCATCATTGCACTTGAATGACTATAAATACTTTTAAATTCCTCAAGTCATCTTGGTCATGCAAGATGCAATGTTTATATGATCCTTGACTCCAATTCCTTAAGCCAATTCTTTTTGTTTCAATATTTGTGTTTTGTGTCTTTGGTCTTTTTATTTTCATGCTTCAATGTTCTCAAATTATTTTTATGTTTTATGCTCCTAAGAGTTCCTCAATCACGAATTCGATCAAATCTAGATATTGGATCCAAAGCGAATCCGTTGAAGAACACATGGACCTTGAAGTTAGGGAGGAATCGAGTTCAAACAATGCTTGTTGGAGAGGAGTCAAGATCACTTCCTTCTACTGGTCTGGATGAGCATATAAAAATAGCACAAACTTCTCTCACTTATAGCTCATCATGTTTTATTAATTTGTTTGCTTGCATACATAAACTTCACTTATATATTTAACATCATCTCTCACTTTTATTTGCAAAATATTTTGTGACACATGTGTAGGAAGGGCTCAACAAGCGGGAAGTTTTCATGCTCAAGTCAAGCCAAATTTAGACATTGGATCAAATGAATGGAGGAAGCACAAGTTCAAACAATGCATGCTGGAGAGGGGTCGGGATCACTTCCTCCTACTGGTATGGATGAGCATATAAAACTAGCTGAGAAGGTGGGGAAACAAATTTCTCATAGAAATTTAGATCATTTACTTGAAATGGATATGGAGAAACTGAAAATATTATGCCAACCAGCCTTATAATTAATCTGTAAATGGAATGATTAATCAACATTTCAATCATCTTGATACACTTGAAAAAACCCAATTGTTATCACGTTTACTTCTTCGTGATGAGCTCAAAGAGTCATTACAATTGTTGGGTGTTCATTCAGCATCAAATAAGAAGAAACACATGGGATTACAAAAGGATATTGTTCAAAATGTTAAAAAGGGTTTAGATTCCATTGGGAAAGGATCTCAATTAGTGGATAAGGCCACTACAAGAAGGGTGATGTTGACATCTATTGTACATAAAGATATAGCAAGAAAAAGAAAAATGTCTTCACTTTCAACTGAAATTGGTTATAGTAGAACCACATTGATAAAATATGAGAAAAAGAGAAAGTTTTTGGATGAGAGTTTAGAAGGCAATTGGGCAATTATGTGTAGAGTTCCCCGTTCTGACAGGATTGAAGATGTTGTTAGGAACTTGGTCTCAGGTTTTTGGCATGATCAGACTCATCCATCATCAAATACTAGAGATGTTATGAGACACAGGATTGGACCTAGTATTTATGAAAATCATATCAAACATTGGCTAGACATAACACAATTTGAGATGTATATGAACTTTTGTAATGCATATCCTCATATAAAGATTGGGTAAACAATGTTTCAAAGGTTAAAGCCATATTATGTGAAGATAAACAAGTTTTTTGAAACTTGTTGTTGTCGCTATCATATTGAATTTGATCTCTACTATCAAGTGTTTCAAAAGATGAGAGAAGAAATATGTGGGTTTCA